>APFE030763631.1:0-16391 GCA_000404065.3 Pinus taeda | reverse complement strand
CTGGGAGCCAGCAACTGCTAATCTTCCAGCCATCATCCCTATTAAGATTTTTAGGCCTTTTTTCAATCTCCAGGGCCTCTCTAAACTTCCGATGGTGAAACTGTGCAACCTTTGCAATGACGCAAGCCTCCTCAATACAGACATGATGCTTAGTCTTCTCGACATGCTCTGCAAGTGCCAAGGACTTGGCCCTTCCATGCCTTAAGTCCGCCGAATGCTCATTAATCCTTTGATTGATAGAGCGACCTATCTCACCAATATATGGTGTCCCACAGGAACAGGGAATGACATAAACGCCCTTCATGTCCTTAGGATCGATCGGATCTTTCACAGACCTAAGGGAGCCACGGATGGTATTAAGAGGTCTAAAGGTTGCGGGAACATTATGCTTCTTAAGAATCCTGGCAATCTTGTCAGTGGTTCCTTGGATGTAAGGCAAGTGAACCCCTATGACGCGATCTTTAGGATCTTTATGGATTGAAGGCTCTTTATGGGCCTTGAGGAAAGCTTTCTGTCCTAGGAGTCTACTATAACCATTTTTCACAAAGGCATCTAGGAGATGAGCCTTCTCCTTTTCCAAGCTCTTCTCATCAGATATTCTTACCACACGGGTAGCAAGCGTGCTAAGAACCCCTAACTTCTGAGCGGGGAAATGATGGGAGGAAGCATGCAGATATTGATCCGTATGCGTTTTCTTTCGAAAGACCTGGTGAGAGAAGGAACCATCCTCATTCTTCGAGATGAGAACATCCAGGAACGGAAGACATCCATCATGAATTTAATGGCAGCAGACTGGTTATTGAGATGACTGAAGAAAAGATCCAACTCATCAAGACCATGAGACCAAACAACACCTGTGTCATCAACGAATCTTTTCCAAAGCTTCGGTAAGAGACGAGAGGAGGCTAAGGCTTTGGACTCAAAATCCTCCATAAAGAGATTCACAACAACAGGGAACAAGGGGGAGCCCATGGCAACTCCGCAAGTTTGCTCATAGAACTCTCCTTCGAAGCTGAAAAAGGTGGAAGTAAGACACAACTCAACCAACCAAGCAGTATCAGGGTCAGTAAGCTTGTTAATGACCTCCATGGCCTCATTGATGGGAATACAAGTGTATAGGGAGACCACGTCGAAACTTACCAGAATATCCTCCGGTTCAAGCTTAATCCTCTTAAGATCACCAATAAATGAAGCAGAGTCTTTGACGAAAGACTCTGTGTGACCAACCAAGGGCCTCAGCTTCACTGCGAGGAATTTGGCAAGGAGGTAAGTCGGACCACCTATGGTATTGACAATGGGCCTCAAGGGGACCCCTTCCTTGTGGACTTTTGGAAGGCCATAGATCCTAGGGGTAATGGGGTTTCCCTCTATGAGCTTTTGGGACAAAGGATTCGTGGAATTACATGACTTGATCGCAAGAGCAACCCCTTTAGAAACCCTTTTCAGAGGATTTTTAGAAAGTTTTTATAGATTCCACTATTGCAGAGATGATTAAGCATCTTATTTCTGTAATCCTTTCTATCCAGGATGACGACAGCTCCTCCTTTATTAGATTTCAATACCACGATATCACGATTCTGGTTTAAGGCCTTCAGAGCCTCAAACTCAGCCCTGCTGATATTACTCCGGGGAGGTTTTTCTCTCCTCAGGGCCACGGCAAAATCTTGCCTAATCGTGTCTTTAGTCTTATCAGGAAGGTTCCTTATGCCAAATTCGACGTCGCAAATGATGTCTTCAATAGGAATTTTTATGGACGCCAAGGCAAAATTAAGACCCCTTCCTAAGAGACTGAAAGCAGAAGGGGGAAAGGAAAAGCTAGACAGATTTATAAGTTTATTGCCCGGAGAGTGAAGACTCGGAACACCTCCAAGGCTACACTCCTTATTACCAATTTTATTAAGGTTACTATTCCTAACAGCTCCCTTATAATTAAATATATTACTAGCCCCTTGACTCTTAATAAAATTATCATCCTCAGTTCTATTTAGAATAATATCACAATTTCTAGTTACCCTACTATCATAGTTACTTTCACTATTATAATATCTATCATTAATCTTATTGTCATAATATCTATTATTATCATAACCTTTATTACCCATATTATCAATATTAGCTTTATACTATCTATCTTTAATATCATAATATTTAATATTAATCTCATCACCGTAAACTTTATTACCCATAATATGAGCTAGCTTTATTAGTAGTGGGCATATATTCAACACGGACCATCTCACTACCACTATTCGCATCGCTCTTATTATAATCAACAAAACCGGAATAGACCCCACCACTATTGATATTAAAATCTCCGATACACCTAGCAAGCTCAATAAAGTATAGACCAACCGACTTATAAACGGAGATACGCTCACCTAACCATTCACCATCAATAACCACAGGGAGATCTACACCAATGACCGTCAGCCCGCCACCGTGCTCTGCCAACTGAGATACGTCCTGGTCCACTCTAATTGGATATCTGCCAATCAGATCTGGGGCTGAGAAATCCCCAGTCATCTCAAATGATTGAGAGGCACTCGATCCACACGACGTACTGCGTGGTTGAGAACCCGAACCAGAGCTGGACGAGGGTGGAGAGAGGACCAGATTTCCGCACAGACTGGTTTCATTGCCACCCTCAGCACTGTGAGATTCGGTTGATAACCTTGACTTTTCAGAGCAGGAGGAGGGAGGATCGGGACCAATCGATGAAGTGGCGTTTAAAACCCAATAATTTAGGAAAGAAACCTGGTTTGATGAGACCCGACTGCTCGAATTAGGCTCAGACAATAAACCAGAGTCCGGAGCCAAGCGCTTGGAAAGCTTAAGAAACTTGGCCGACTGCTTAAGCTTCAGTAACTCTTCCAAACGCTGGGACTTTAGCACGCATCGATCCTTGCCCAGAGGGGCGCGGGGAATAGACTCAAAAGCTCCAGATGAGTAGCCAAAAGAAGCCGAGAAAGACGATCCAGATTCTTCCTTACTCTGCAAATTTCAAACCTAACCAACCCTAAGCTCGCCTTCAGAAAAACACCAAGATTCCTAGGGGTATTGAGGATATGCTTAATTCGGGCAAAGCCAGAAATAACTGAGGAATCCTTGCATCACTTAAGAAATGCCAGATCGGACTTCAACTTTCTAACCTGCATGCGTGCTCGCTCGAAACGATATATATTAAATTATTAATAATATATATTTAATATAATATTTAATATTAATAATATATTTTAATATTATGTATCATATTTATAATTATATTATATATAATATTATATAATATATGAGTTAATGGGATAGAAATATTTACCATTTTATTCCTCATCCCAATATAAGGGTAAATATTAATATTATTATTAATGATTCTTATGGAAAATATATATTAAAAGAAATAAATATATTAATAAAATAGTAATTAAATTAGGTTCTTGATAATATATGATATTTACCATTCTAAATATTTAAATAAATAATGAATTTTATTAATATTATATAAGGATAATGGAAATAAATATATTAATAATCATATTTATAGTAATAATCATATACATATTTATAATAATAAATAAATGGATAAATATAATAATTAAATAAATTTAGGTCTTCCCCCGGGGGCCTGGTCAAACCTAGTTGTTAGAGGTCTGGTAACCGTTACCTTGTCAATTTAGCTGTTGGAATGGCCTGTTGTCCCTATTTATTGCATCGCTCAGATTGGATCTTCAACTTGTCCTGACGATGAACCACACTGGTTGGTTTGAAACGCATCGACAAATGATTTTTTATGTGATTTTGCCTAAATTATTCTCTAAACAAGATTATGGATCACAGAAGCCTAAATTCCTTAAAAAGGAAGATTCTAAAGAGGCGATTGAGCAAAGCACTAAAACAGCGAAAAAAGCCTAATCCACTCCAAATTTTGGTCGAGGCTTCATTGGCAGGGCACAATACATGATGGAGGTTCTTCACTCTGAATTTGAGCAAATTCAGAGAAATTTTTGTCATTTTGAAAAATTTAGTTCTAAAAACAGGTTTTTTGGCTCAACGCGTAGCGCGTCGACGTGCGCACTTATGATTGGGACACTTGCTGGAGGAAAACTTTATATTTTTGGGTTTGTCATGGTAAGTTATGCATGCTCAGCTATTGCCAAATCATTTCATCAAGTTCCTGGTGATCAAAAGGCCCAAAAACACCATGAAAATCACCTTTCTGCCACCTTTTGCACCAGCAGGAAGTACTTCCGAGAGAATGACATTTTGAGGGGGAAAATGAGATCCAAATTGAGACATTCCACTTGGGCTAGATACTAGACATCCAGGGCTTTCCAACCAGCTATTGTGAGCTTGATTTGGATGTCAGGAAGTGCCCCAAAATTAGGCCGAAAGATGCGCAGCGCATAGAGCTCAGGCGCGCGGTGCATAGGGATTTTTGGCCAATTTTTCATCTTTCAGCTCAGAAATTAAGCCAGTTTGACTAGTTTTGATTTTTGATGTAATTTTTGACTTCTCTTGATGTAATTGATTAAACATGATGTAATTTTGACACTTAGTTACTTGTTCTAGAAGATTCATTCACCAAAGAGTGAAAATTTAATGAATGAATTGGTTTCCTACCTTATAGAGGCAAGTTGTTTTGACTGCCTAGATTGTAGTGCTTTGTTTAGAGTTGGTTGAAACAGCTCCTAGGATGATGAGATCGACCCCTAGAGGCAAGGGAATGGGTTGGCTTGCCTATATTATGTATTTTCTAAGTCATTTTCAGGGTTGGACGTTTGGGAAAACCTTGACACCCTATTGTACATTCATTTCCGCATTTTTGGCAAAGGAAAGACCAGGGTTTTGTAGCACTGTTTGGGATTCATGTGGATTTATGTGTTGATGGTGTGCTTCTTTCAGTATTTTTAAGTTCTTTATGTGTATCATTTTCCTTCTCTCATCTTCTGTAATTGAACAAATGAAGTGTTAAGGTAGAATAGATAATTTGTTATGCTCTGCCTTTAAGTTTGTTTGATTTTCCATGTTTTCATCTGTTTATGGAGAATCCTTGAAAGCTTCTTGCTCTCCTTAACTTATCACCAGTCAGATCTAGCCACTCATTCTCTTTAAAAGCATCAAGAAAATCGCCTACCTTGCCCCAAGTAGACCTCTGCAAAAACTGTGTCTCATCCCCGCACCCAAAATTGTCTTTCCCTTAGATTCAACAAAACTCCAAAAAATCAATTTCAAACTCCTTGTACTTCATACCTAGCCTAAAATTAATTACAAATTTAGTCATCTCGAGCCTCATTGATTACGTTTTGCCGATATTGACTCGAAGAGAGCCCTCTCCTATCCTTGTAGGGCTAGCTACGATGCTGAGCGTGGTTTGATGTAGCCTTGAGTTTTACCTTATTTCAGTCTAAGGTAGATTTGAGCACTAACATAGTGGCGACCATACTGGGGAAGGAAAATCTCAATGGTTTGCTTGTTGCTATTTTTGTTTCATGAGTCTTAGACAGAGTCTAAAGTCACGGCAGGTAGCTTTTGAAACTCTTTTGCCATGCATAAGCGGAAGTAGATAAACGTTGCTTCAGTCGATCTCTGGTTAGCTTGTGAGCACTTGATTTGCAAATCACCCCAGTAAACTTGTTCGTTCTAGACCTTTGGATGAATGAGTCTAGAAGTCGATAGGCTGAATTACTTATATTCCTTTGATCTTTTGACAAAACACACTGGCTTCAAGAAGACATACTAGAGCTAATCCAGATCCTAATCCGCCTCCTATCTACGAAAATCCGAACTTGATTTGAAAACTCCTTCGTCAAGAAAGCTCTGCGACTCCCTTGATTAAATCCCATTCATGTCCTGCAATTTTTGAATATCATGAATAACTTGCTTTTGATGAGAAGTTTGAGTTGTCATTGTTCAAAACCAAGTCTGAAAATGCTCTTGATTCTATAGTTCCAAATCCTGATTTCGCTGCCGCTCTTCAAATCGAAAAATCTAACAAGTCTATTGAGAATTTTATTTTAAGACAACTCCAAACTACAATTGAGGTTACGAATATCATTTATTTTCTAGAAACTGCATCTGCTACCATTGGATCATCCATTATGGCATCCACCTCTAGAGATCCTACTGAACCGCCTTTCATTCCTACCATCCCTGTGCAACCTATTATTTCTGATCAGAAGTCTGCAATCAATTCGCCTTCATCCACTGTTTCTACGCCTAAAACTGCATCTCCTCCACACACACCTCCTCATACACCTCACACCTCAGCTGCACCTACTCCCCCAACATCTCCAAGGCCGACTACAAATCCACCAAGATCCATGGCTGCCAGATTTGCACCCCTTGCTTTGCCGACCAATTTGGATCCTATTCCTGCTGATTATCAGAGCAAGATTCCTATATTCGATGGCACACCACAGAGTATATCAGCTCAACAGCATATTGTCCGAATGACAGACTTTTTGGACCTGCATGAAATTGATGCAGAAAATGTTTCAATGAGATTGTTTGCCCAGACTTTTGGAGGAGAGGTTCGTAAATGGTTCACAGATTTACAAGCAAGGAGTATCAACACATTACAAGAACTTCAGACTTTGTTTCTAGATCGGTGGGAAATGAAGAAAGATCCGTTGCAAATTACTTCAGAGTATATCAACATCAAGCGTAATCCTGGTGAGTCCGTTCAGGATTATATTATCAGATTTAATGCAGTGTATAATGCAATTCCAGATGACTTAAGACCATCTAAAAAGTTAGCTCTTCTTAAATTCCCAGACAGTTTTGATCCGGAAATGGCTTATTCACTACGAGACAGAGATCTGCCTACCTTAGAAGATATGAAAAAGATTGTCATTAGTGTTGAGGCGAATCTGAAAGATAAGAGAGCACGATTGAAAGTAGAGAAAAGAGTGACTATAAAGGAAGAGTCTAAATCAGAACCGCCTTGGCTTCGTGAGATGGAAAAAATGTTCAAAAGAATGAACCTTGATAAATCAAAAACGTAGATTCGCAATCCAAATTACCGTGGCCAGCAACAGCCACGGTTCAGCATTAAGCAGTGTAAACAAAGAGCACAAGAGCCGACAACCCAGCAGCAGATTAAGACTCCCCTTTTGCAGAATTTTGTGAGTCAAGATTCAGATGATGATGCTGATGTAGTAGGGGACCAAAATCACTTCTTTACTCTCGATGATCTGCCCATTTACATCACTGAGGATGAAAAGTATGGAGAAAGTTCAGCTGCCTAGAAAGATGATGGTTTTATCTTAGCAAATGATGCAGATTTAGATGATTACCAAAGAGGATATTTGAATGCCTTGTCCACTCAAAAGAAGCAGTACTCATTGAGAAACTGAGACATGCCCATAAATCCAATTCATAAAAGAAAAGAAGCTACAGCACCGAAGACGGATTCACCCATACCACATAAGAAAGGAAAAGAGACAATTGATCCCATAACTAGTAAAATATCATTAGCAGAAAAGGTGAATCAAACAAGTATAATCAAGGATAAGAAGGAAGTTCCGGTCAAAGAAGTCGAAAAAGTTTCAGCATTTAGTTTGGAAAATGAAATTTCCAAATTAAAAATATCCATTCCTTTGATAGAAATCATGAAGAACAGCAGCTACCGTGTTCAAGTCTCCAAAATTCTGAATTTTGATCCAATGTTTGACACGATAAATGTTGAAGATGATCAGCCAGAATTGATATTTGGGCCTACATTAGATGGTGAGTCCCCTGACAGTGATGTTCCTCCCTTTTATATCAGTTTGAGATTGCATGAAAATGTATTGCACAATGCTATGTTTGATTCAGGTGCTTCGCACAATTTGATGCCAAAGGCGATCATGGAAAAGTTGGGACTATACATTACAAGGAAATATCATGATTTTTATTCATTTGATTCCAGCCGTGTGAGGTGTATCAGGCTCATCAAAGATTTGGTTGTTAGCTTAGACCAAATTCCAGCGAAGAATGTCTTGATGGATGTGGTTGTGGCGAACATTCCTTCACGATTTGGGATGCTCCTTTCAAGATCTTGGGGGGGGAAATTGAAAGGTACACTACAGTTAGACTTCTCTTACGCAAAAATTCCAGTCTTTGGTCAAATGAGAAAGTTATATTGAGAGAAGAAGATGAAATACATGATAACCAGCAAAGAGAAGCCAATCAATCATCCTGTAAATTATGTACATACCGATTTAGAGTCGTTTGTGTTGCTTACTGATAGTTTTAATGATATAGATAGTCAATTAGTTCAAGCGGAAGATATACCAGAAATCACTGAGAATTTTAGAGAAGTTCTGCAAAAAGAAAGGAGAGAAAAGCAAACTATTGTGGAACAATCAGCTAAAGACATTGGGCAGCAAACAGGAAAAACAGAGCTGGTGCAATTTCAGCATTTAGAGGACGATGAGGATGGTCTTTGGACCATGGATTTTGATGGTGCAGTAGGTAGTGATGGTGCTGGAATTGGTGTTTAGATTCGCAGTCCATTTTCCACTAAAGATAAGGTTCCAAGCAAAGTGAGAGTGTGTTCCTACAAGCTAGAATTTGATTGTTCTAATAATGAAGCGGAATATGAAGCTCTAATTGCTGGCCTTAAGATCCTTAGAAAGCTGAAGGTGAGAAGGATTGCAGTCTATGGTGATTCAGAGTTGGTGATAAAGCAGGTTAAGAGTGAGTTTCAGGCCAAGCATCCTCGCATGAGAGCTTACCGAAATGCAGTCTTAGATATTCTGAAGTTATTTTCTGATCATACCTTGACATGTGTGCCTCGTATACAAAATGGTGTTGCTGATGGACTTCCTAAGGCAGCAAGCAACTTAAAAATTCCGATGAATTCCAGCAACAAGTTTGAGATTCATGTGAAACACCGTCCCACCGTTCCAAACAATCAGCGATGTTGGCAAGTCTTTCAGGATGACGAGGAGATTAATCATTTTCTGCAGAATAAGGGTAAGTTCAAAGATACCTCCATAGATACAGAACATGATGATGGTAGTGATGATATACAAATAAATCAAATGGAAGTACTGCAACTTAAAGATAACATCATTCCTAAGGGATTGATCCCTTTGGAGGAACTCTTCGACCAAGATGATGTAGCCCGTAAACCAACATTGAGGCCAACTGAAAAAGGTGTTGAAGAGGTAAATATTGGGACACGTGAGAATCCTAAGATGGTAAAATTATCAAATTCATTATCACCAAAGGTAAAGGCAGAGTATGTGAAATTGTTGTCCTTATTTTCTGATGTTTTTGTGTGAGATTACTCAGATTTAAAAACATATGACACTAATAGCATTCAGCATACTATTCCCATTAAATCAAATCAGAAGCCTTTTCGTCAAAAGTTGAGGAGAATCAATCCAAAGCTGCTACCATCGATTGAAAAAGAGGTAAACAGATTGTATAAGTCAGGAATCATTGTGCCTATCTGATTTTCAGATTGGATATCAAATTTGGTGCCCGTGAGAAAGAAAATAGGTGAGATCTGTTTATGTATTGACTTCAGAAATTTGAATAAGGTTTCATTGAAAGACAATTATCCGCTGCCAAAAATGGACCACATATTGTAGCAAGTATTTGGAGCATCAAGGATGTCACTACTCGACGGCTATTCAGGATATAATCAAATTTTAGTGCATGAAGATGATCTTGAAAAAACTGCATTTACCACTTCGTGGGGAACGTTTCATTATGCAAAAATGCCATTTGGTTTGAAGAATGCAGGAACCACCTTTCAGCGTGCAATGGACATGGCTTTCGCCAACGAGAAAGATGTATTTTTAGTTGTTTACCTTGATGATTTAACTATGTTTTCAAATCTGATGAAGAACATTTATATCATTTGAAAATTGTCTTCCAAAAGTGCAGAAAATATGGCATTTTGCTGAATCCGAAAAAGAGTCTTTTTGCCATGGATGAGGCTAATCTCCTTGGCCACATCATATCGAAAGATGGCATCCGTGTTGACCCTGCATGTGTTGAAGCCATTCAGCAAATTGAACAGCCCCGGAACAAGAAAGAAGTACAGTCCTTTAATGGTAAACTGAATTTTCTGCGTCGCTTCATTCCAAATCTAGCGGAGCATCTTAGAGAAATCACGAGCATGCTGAAAAAGGACAGTCAGGTAAAGTGGAAAGAAGAGGTAGTGAAACCATTCAATTTAGTGAAATTAGCTCTTTCTTTAGCTCCTATTTTAATCAGCCCAGACTACACGCAGGACTTTATTTTGTTCTCATTTGCTTCTGAGCACACTTTGGCAGCTGTATTAATGCAGAAAAGGGAAGGAGTGAAAATCCCATTGCCTTTTTCAGTCGGATTATAAGAGGACGGAGCATTGAAATACAACATTATTGAGAAACAAGCACTTGCGCTTGTAAAGGCCTTGAAATATTTCCGTGTGTATATCTTGCATTCCCACATTCTAGCCTATGTTCCTACCGCAACAATTAAAGATATTTTGGTACAGGAATATCCAAAAGGAAGGCGGGGTAAGTGGATTGCTGCGTTGTTAGAGTATGATGTGGATATTAAACCAACAAAACTAATCAAAGGACAAGGACTTGCCAAGTTAATGGCTGAAACGAATCTGCAGGTTCTAGATATAAATTTGATTGCTGCCATGTCCGATGAAGATGAGGAAAGTTCATCAGTTCAAGTATCTGACATTTTTCTTTCTTCCCCTTGGTATGCTAACATTTTATATGTACTTCAGAATTTGTCTTCACCTCCCGGAATGCCTAGAAATAAGAGTAGAACATTGAAATTGAAAGCTGAAAAATTCTGCATACTAGATTCTGCATTGTTTTGGAAAGACCCTAGTGGAATGTTATTGAATTGATTGGTAGAGGAGGAAGCCAAAAGAGTTGTGGAAGATTTTCATAGAGGAGACTGCGGAGGCCATTTGTTTTGGAAAACCACAGCGAACAAGATTCTAAGGGCAGGTTATTATTGGCCTTCGCTGTTTTCAGATGTATATAAGGCTGTTAAAAATTGTCACGAATGCCAAATTTTCGAAGGAAAGCAGAAACTACATCCTTTTCCTCTCAAACCAATTGAAATTAGTGCACCTTTTCCACAGTGGGGATTGGATTTCATCGGGGAAATCCATCCGGCATCGTCAAGACAGCATAAATGGATATTGACAGCCACAGACTACTTCACGAAATGGATTGAAGCGATTCCTACTCGACAAGCCACGGATGCGGTAATTATCTCTTTTCTTGAAACCAATATTTTGTCACGTTTTGGGTGTCCAAGTAAGTTAATCACAGATAATGCAGCAGCATTCAAGTCAAAAAGGATGGTCGAGTTTTGCTATAAGTACAATATTAGCTTGGGACATTCAACCGCATACCATCCTCAAGGAAATGGATTGGCGGAGTCATCTAATAAATCTTTGGTTAATATCATTAAGAAATTGATGGAAATTAATAAAAAGAGTTGGCACAAGAAATTAGTGAATGCATTATGGTCTGATAGGGTGAGTCAGAAAAAGTCTATTGGCATGTCTCCTTTCGAGTTGGTGTATGGGACAAACACGGTTTTTCCTACTTCGCTTGTTGCCCCGGTAGTCAAATTGCTTCAGGACGCCGGTAGTGAGGAAGATCCTATGCAGAGAAGGATTAATCAGATGATGCAAATGTGGGAGGAGGTATTTCAACATACTTTCAAGTTGCAGGAGCGCATCAAAAAGATTTATGACAGGAAGGCAAAAGCGGATACATTTCAGCTAGATGAGGTAGTTTTGAGGCGGGATGCCCGACATGAAGACAAAGGAAAGCACAGAAAATTTGAAAACTTATGGAAGGGTCCTTATAAGATTGCAGCGTATCGTGGCCAAAATGCTTTTCTTCTCAAAGAAATGAATGGAGATGAGTGTCTTGGAGGGCCGATTAATGGTCGGCTGCTAAAGTGATACCACTTCTGAGTATTTTGTGCTGATTTCATCATCATTGTACATATCATTTTACTTTTGTTTTATTGCACATGTGTACTAACTTCTCATCTTCAATCTGGGCCCGCAGTGAAGGCAATAATTCTGAAAATGGAGGTTAGTTGGTTTGAATTTTTTCAAGTCAGTTGTATCAGTCCTTTTAGTTTCGAGTTAGTTTTGGTCAAAGTGGTTTTCGGTTTTTAGTCAAATTGTCAAAATTTTGTGTTGGAATAATGACTCCATAGCCCAATGGATGAAGGCACTGTCTAGCTCTTACAGAGATCTGTTGTTCTTGGCATCTCCAAGGATCTACCATCCCCATTGGAGCCAATGTTAGAGTCGGTCTAGTTATCCCTTTGTCAGAGATCAAAGCTCTTTTTTGCATTTCATGTTTAGGTGTCCCATCAGTTTCAATCAGTGGCATTTTGTTAGGCATGCCATAAATCTGATGGAATGGCTTGTGTCACTCATTCCCCTCGTGCTTGGCAGTGTTGGTTCAGGTCTATTCATAAAAATCAAGTCTTGAAAGGTCATTTACAGCCCTGTTTCAATTTCTAGGTCATGACAAGTGTTCTCGGTCGTTAGGTCTAGGGTTAAGTTAATTTGGTTTTGCAAAGTCTAATAAAGCCAGCAAGCCAAAGGGAGGCCCTCGATAGGTGGTTATCTCAAATATTTTTATCATTATACAGATAGATTGGGACTTCCCTTCAAAACTTTGTTTTGAAGATGAGTCGACATTTCATTTTTGTAATAAATTTTCAAAAATTTCAGTTCTTGAATTGTCCAGGCGCAGCCTTGGTCTCCTTTGCCATATTATATCTTAGCTATCCCTGCAAAAAATTGTCAAAGAAAATCATTATTTCAACCAAATTTAAGGAGGAAACCAAAAAGTCAGAAGTCTATTAATCCTGAAAAAGTGTCAAAGACAAAACATTACAAAGTGAGTTATGGACCAAGCAAAAATCAAATTGGAGTCTTTATAAAGATATTTCAATGAATTTTCAAATCATTGTACATGCCAAGAGTGGAGAAAATCATTCCAAGGTGAATTTTTGAGTTTGAGTGGAGATCGGTTCAACTTTCAGGCGCGCGATGCACTGCGTAAGGCACGCGACACATTAGCTCCACGTGGCGCACTAGGCTCAAATCAACATTGTTAATATACAAGCGCGCGGCGCACTGGGCTCAAATCACCAGTGTTAATTTACAAGCGCGCGGCGCTTACAGTTTGGAGCCCGATACTAGTTCAAAAAATCATCAAATCACCTCCTCTTCACATAAACTTGTCAGGTAGGCTCGCCTCCATTGCCTTTGCTTTGTTTTTAATGGTGAATGTGATGGGTTCGTGAATGATTTCCGTGGAGATGCGATTTTGAATTTAGTCAATATAAAAAGTGATGTAGGGTTTGAAAACAGTGCATTACCAAGGTTGTATTTTCCCCATTTCCCTTTGTTCCTCATTCCCAAATTCACCCATCATACTTCCCCATTAATTCCCTCATTAATACTACACTACAATCCCTGAAATCCTAATTCCCCACCTCTATAAAAAACGCCTTAATCCTACCTAATATCCCAAAACCCTAAAACCCTTATCCTACATTTACATTTCCCCTTCCTTCCCTAATTACATTTTATTTCCAAAGTCCCTAATTCCCTAATGTTTTCCCTTTCCTAATATTCCCTCGTGCATTTTTTCCCCTTGGTCACAGCATTGTTAGAGCAAAAAACAGTTTTCATTCAATTGCACACACAGTTTTATATATCAGCATACATATTCCAAATATCTTGTTTTCAAATTCATGTCAGAGACAGATTCAGTCTATGAGCAGGAGTATGACAAGTGATTCTATAGCTGAGGTTAATGTGCCACGGAGGTTTCACAAAAGTGGCAAAGGTGGTCAGCATGTCAGGAGGAGCCTACTTCTTTGGCTCAATTGTAGGCTTGCCCACTTGCAATGGATTATTTTCAGCGTCGATCATGTTTCCAATACTGTGAGATGATCTCAGAAACCCAACATCATCGTGAACTAGTTCGTTTATTTGTTCTACATTTACATGATGGCCATGTAAACCTCGCCGGAGTAAATTTCACTTTGTCACCAGAGACTATTACTCAAGCCACCGGGATACCAAATGTAGGAGAGGAATGGAACAAACGCCAGCAATTAGACAAATTCTACTATGAGCCATACATCAAACCTGGGTATATGAGACACCTGAGCACAATTTTTCCTTTCAGATTCCTGAGGGATGAGTTTGCACCATTGATGAAACTCATCATTTGGTATTTCAGTTGCGAGGGCAGATTCTCGTGTCTCTATGCGTACCATGTCCGTTTGTTGATGCATTTCACAAGGGTACGTATGATGAACATTTCGTACTTCATGTGTCGCAACGTAGAGAGGATGGTGGCTTTAGTACAAAGGAAGACCCCAGCACAGCAGCATAGAAGTATATATCATTACGCACTGATCAAGATCATAGTGATACATCAGTTGACACAGCAGGGCATTACTTGGGAGGATTTCATCTCCCATGACTTCTTCACAGCGTCACAGCCGCTTCCCGAGATAGTTCATGATGAGGGAGAGCCTTCACACCAGCCAGACATTCTTGAGACCAAGCATATAAGTGCTCCATCGTATGTGACATACTAGCGAGGCCACAGGGCCTTATTTGCATCTACACGACGAGTATTATCTCCACCAGGGGTGGAAGGGGTCTCGTTGACTCCATCAGCAGAGCGAGTATTATCTCCACATCATGTGGAAGGGATCTCGCCTTCTTCTTCAGCACAGGTACAGATCCAGGACAGGGGCAAGAGGCCTATGCATGATGAGGGTCCTTTAGGAGGTCGGGACACGGATTTCACTATCATTGATGTTGATGCGAGCTCTCCTAGTTCGGAGCTAAAGGAGATCATCCGGGAGCACAAGGCTGAGAATGACTCGCTGAGAAAGAAATTGTAGATGGCTAAGTGGGTGATAAACTACTTGGAGCAGTGTAACAAACAGCTAGAGGATGAACATACACTTTATAAGCTGCGGAAAATCCGTGAGGATCGAGAATTGGCCTGAAAGAGACCCGGTGATATGACACTAATTAATCGAGAGTCTATGCTCATCCGTGTTAACACTCATCTGGAGAAATTGTTGGCAAAGGCAAACAGAGACAAACACATGCTTTCTCATATGAAAACTCATTATTGGGCTCGTATGCATGTCTGCAAAGAAAAAATGAAGATTGCTTAGAGAATAATTTCGGCAAAATCACATAAAAAATCATTTATCGACGTGTTTCGAACCAACCAGTGTGGTTCATCGTCAGGACAAGTTGAAGATCCAATCTGAGCGATGCAATAAATAGGGACAACAGGCCATTCCAACAGCTAAATTGATAGGGTAACGGTTACCATACCTCTAACAGTTAGGTTTGACCAGGCCCCCGGGGGAAGGACCTAAATTTATTTAATTATTATATTTATCCATTTATTTATTATTATAAATATGTATATGATTATTACTATAAATATGATTATTAATATATTTATTTCCATTATCCTTATATAATATTAATAAAATTCATTATTTATTTAAATATTTAGAATGGTAAATATCATATATTATCAAGAACCTAATTTAATTACTATTTTATTAATATATTTATTTCTTTTAATATATATTTTCCATAAGAATCATTAATAATAATATTAATATTTACCCTTATATTGGGATGAGGAATAAAATGGTAAATATTTCTATCCCATTAACTCATATATTATATAATATTATATATAATATAATTATAAATATGATACATAATATTAAATATCTCCGCTTATTAATGTTAAATATTAATTATTACAACCATTACCTTATATAATTACAATATAATATACTATTTAAATAATAGAATCTAATGGTTAATATTCCTATTTTTAATTTTAGAACCTAATTCAATTATTATTTTATCAATATATTTATTAACATATAACCTATGCAAACACGTTTTTTAATCATATTCACCTAATATATTATTAATATTTACCATTTTACTTATTAGAATAAGATGGTAAATATTCCTTTTTTAAAAATCTCTAACTTTTTTATTTTTTCTAATCTATTTATGTACTTACCTTAAAAACTTTTTTATCATTCTTAATAATGTTACTAATATTACCATTATATTAGGATGAGAATAATATATATAATTAAAATGGTAAATATTTCTCTTATCTACCCATTTAACTAAATTATTGTTTATAATATTATAAATAATATAAATATAAATATAATATTATTTATTTCCACTATTAATGTGAATATTATTATTACAATATTAATATATTTATCTACCATTACCCTTATATAATAATAATATTATTACTAATTATAATTTATTTAAATACTAAGAATCTAATGGTTAATCTCATTATTATATACCCATTATT
>APFE030763627.1:0-15094 GCA_000404065.3 Pinus taeda | reverse complement strand
TTTAGAGCTCTGAAAGTCCATGAAGAAAGCTTTCAATCTAATTTGTCCAGCAGTGATCTCCAGGATACCTGCTTGATTGCTGAATCAGAAAGGGGAGCGCCCAGGTATTTAGAGGGCAGGTGGGAGATTGTGAATCCCAGTATTCGGGCTATGGTCCTTTGCGTTGAGGGGGGAGTATTGAAGAAAAAGAGTTGGGATTTTGCAGCGTTAATGGAAGTGCCAGAGGCTTCAGAAAAAAGGGACAGAAGTGAGTTGAAAGCAGAGGCTTCTTTAACTGAAGGATGTGCAAAAAGCATAGTGTCATCAACAAATTGCTGATGCGTTTGAGGAGCACGACCATGAAGGGGTATGCCTTTGAGAACTTGGGAGGAAACAGCTGATCTGAGCAGCCTGCTAAGGCCTTCAGCCATGAGAACGAAGAGGAACGGAGATAAGGGGTCCCCCTGCCTGATACCACGTGTGGGGTAAAAAGGAGGTGAGGGTGAACCATTCAAAAGGACTGAGAAACTGGGTGATGTAATGAGGCTCATGATCCATCTTGTCCAAGTTGCATTGAAGCCAAATGCGAGCAGCATTTTGTGAATATAATTCCAACTTAACTTGTCAAAATCTTTGGAAAGATCTAGTTTGAGAAGCATACCTGGTTTCTTGGGCATCTTTAATGAGTGTATGACTTCATTTGATAAGATTATTCTGTCCATAATCTGCCTGCCTTCAACATACCCCGTCTGTTCTGGAGATATGAGCAGGGGTAATAGCGGTTTGAGGCGGTTTGAGATGACTTTTGAGATAAGTTTGTAAATAACATTACAAAGCGCTATTGGCCTGTACTTCTCAGGTTTGTTTGATGCCGCTTCTTTGGGCACCAAGGCAATGAAGGTTGAGTTTAAGGCCAGGAGGACCCAGTGCATGCTACGGGATTCTTCCACCAGCTCCCATACTTCAGTTTTGATGAGTTCCCAGAATTCGTGGAAGAAATTGGCTGTGAATCCGTCTGGCCCGGGTGCTTTGCCATCTTTGAGCTGAGCCATTGCCTCTTCTACTTCCTTTATTGAAACTGGCTGGAGCAGCTGAGTATTGTGATCCTCATTGATAAGTTTAGGAATGTGCTGTGTGATTTCCCGGATTGCCTCGTCCCTATTACCGCTGGGTTCCTTTAGAATATCCTTGAAGTATCCAGTGAATTCTTTCTCCATATCTTCATGAGCCTCTACTCTTTCACCTTGCTGGTTTTCGACAAAGATAATTTTATTGTGCATGCGCCTTTGGATGGTGGATTTGTGGAAGAATTTTGTATTTTTCTCACCTTCTTTAAGCCAGCTTATTCTGGACTTTTGCCGCCATAGAATTTCCTCTTGTTTTTGACGTTCCTCAATTTGATTCCAGAGGATTTGCTCCTGTTGGATTTGCTCTTCTGTGCGTCCTTCCAAAATGAAAGTTTGTTGCAGTGCTTTCATTTGCTGTTCCAGTTTCTGTCTGCTTTCCTGTATGTTTCCAAAATGATTTCTGTTCCATATTTTGAGAGTTTGCTTCAGATTTTTCAGTTTTTGCTGGAACTAATACATCTTGGCTCCTGCCGGCGGGATGAAAGATTTCCAGGCTTGATTTACTACTTCGTTGAATTTGGTATCTAAGAGCCAAAAGGCTTCGAATCGGAAGGGTCTATTGCTACAGTTGCTTGGTCGGGACCAGTGGAGAAGAATGGGCCAGTGGTCTGAGCCTCCTTGTGGGATAATGGTTGCACTGAAATCGCCTCCGAGGTGGATAGCATTGTCTGAAATTAAAAGCCGATCTAGTCGTGAGGCAATATAGTGAGCTCCTTTACGCCTGTTCAACCATGTATGTATACCATTAGAGGTAGATATGTCCATTAGCCGGTTGTTTTGTATAATATGTTTGAAGCCACTGCTATCACTGTCGAGCCTGGTGCGCCCCCCTTGTTTCTCTTCCATAGATTTTATTATGTTGAAATCGCCTCCTCCTATCCATAAAGGGAAGCGTCTTTGTTCATTGAGGAGGGAGATCGTTTCCAAGAGGTCCAATTTTTGCTGAATTGTTTGCGGGAAGTAAACATTAGTGAGATGCCCATGGATTTGGGTTCCAATGAGGTGGAATGTTGCCTGTATGAGATGCAGAGTGGCGTGAAAATTGTCCAGAGATACGATCTGTGTGTTCCATAGAATGGCTAGACCGCCAGAAGCCCCTGATGCATCTACTGAGATTGAACTGCTGCCTGCCCATGCTTTATTGCTGAATCTATCTATTGTCGTGCTGTTGCATTTTGTTTCCTGAAGAAAGACTATTGCTGGTTTTTCTTGCATTATTAAATTTTTTATCATTCTGTGTTTCGAGGGACTGTTGAGTCCTCTTACATTCCATGAGATGAGCTTCATGGAGATTGAGCTTTGGGTTTGTAAAACTTGGTCATCTTGGGGAATTGCCCCGAATCCATGAGTAGTTCTCCAACTACTATTGTTCTCTGTAGATCTGTTTTTCTGCCTCGTTTCTTTGTTTCTTTAAGGATTTTCCTTCCATCCCATTGACTTCCTCCTTGGATGCCCAGACTTTTATGATGCTGAACCCTTGTTAGGACTCCTTCAATTTTATCTATTTGCCAAGGAGGGATTGAGGTGTACTCTTTTTGCTGGCACGCTGTTTCCAATTTGGAGATATCAAGCTTGGAGATGTTGAACTCTTCTAGATCTACATCTTCGCGATCTTCCTCCATGTTAGTAGAGGCTGTAATGGTTTCTTCCATTGCTTCTTCATGAAGGCTTAAGGCTAAGGCTACATCAAGATCCATTTCTGAAGCCTGTGTGGTCTCATTCAACAGAGTTTTCCCCTTGGAAGAGTGTGGGAGACCAAGCTCTGAAGCGGAGACTTATTTTTCAGCAGAGGGAGGGTCAACACTTTTGGAGGAGGCTGGATCAGAGGAAGAAGGGGGAGTGACGCGATTGGGGATGGGCGGGGATGGGTGCAAAGAATCAGGGTTAGCGGCATTGGGGCTGGATTGAGGATCAAAAGAGTCTAAGGCAGAAAAGCGCTTATTGGGGTTCGCCTTTGAGGCTTGAGGTGGAGGCGGATTTGCTTGGTTTTTCCTTGCATGACGACGGTGGTTGAGAATTTTTGTAAAGCCTTCTGGGTTAGTGGTGGTTTCATTGGGGGAAGACTTGGGCTGCACATTTAATGGACAATCACGGAAGAGGTGGCCATGTTTATGACATTTCCTATAGCGAAAAGGGATATGCTCATAGTCTAAAGTCTGCTTCCATTCAAAGTCATCGTGAAAGAGACTTACCGTAGCTGCTAGGGTCTTGGTTAGGTGCATTTGAACGCAGATCCTAGCATATGAGGTGTATTTGCGCGTCTTGGTTTCAGTTGCAACTTTGATGAAGGTCCCCAACTTGTTGCCTATGCCCGCCAGTGTTTCTTCTCTCCAGTACTCCACGGGAAGGGAGTACATTCTGATCCATACAGGGGCCCAGCTGAAGTCCTCTTTATCAGGATTGAATCGGGGCTTCCATTCCGTGAGATACAAGCCTGAAGAGTTGAAGAAGTACGGTCCGCCATCAAATATTCTGGTTTTGTCTTCTAGACAATTGAAAATGGCTGTGAAGAAGCCCTTTAGGCCAAGTTGTAGAGTCACTTGTCCTTTGGGCTTCCATTTTGAAGCGATCCATCCTTGTAGGGCTTTTTCGGTGGGCCAGAATCCCAAGAAATTTCCAATGAGTGCGTGGTCCTGCATGTATTGGATTTTCTCATTGATGTGGTGGCTTGGCAGTTCGATCTTGATCGATTATGCTGCTTTTGGAATACAGGTTGCAGAGGTAACTTTAGTCTGAGCTGCTTTCGTTGTATTGTGCCTGCTATAGCTTGCGTCGTCTTCTATATTTTGATCTGGGTCCGGCTGTTCTTTTTGCATCCGTGAGTTGTCTTTTTCCGATTCTGGGTCTGCGTTTGCATGGAGCAGATTCTCTGTCGGTTTCTTCTTGTCATTGATGGGCTTGTCCAGTGGAGGGGAGGCAGAGCGCTCCCCTCCTGCAGCTGACGCCATAGGATTGTCAGTGACCAAGCCTGCAGTGGCTTACACAGATGCTCACGGCGGCGCTTAGGGTTTCGTGCGTTTTTTTCTGTGAATGATGTTGCAGAGTCATTCCCGCTTCACTTTTATTATGTTCATATTATTCTTAAATTTATTAAATTAGAAGTTTCATTAATGTATACTTTTTATATTATTTATATATGTGTATATTGTATTATATAAATATAAATATTCAATGATAAACCTAATTTATAAGAGTATATTTACTAAACATATTTATTAAGTTTATACTAATAATAGATTTATTGAGTGTGATTTCGTATATTAGTTAATATTATATGGTGGAATTATGTTTTAATATGTTAATTTTTATTTAAAAATATAGAATCTTAATACTTATTATTTTAATTAATTACATTTTTTAATATTTGTAATAAAATTTATCAATGTATTATTATTGGGTTATTCAAAGAAACCAAACCTTTTTTATAAAAAAATCTTCAATCACTCATAGCAAAGAGTTGTTTACTTCCATCTTTATAAGATAAGTATGTACCTGGGTTAGTTTTAATTAAATATTAATTTAAAACTCAAAACCTAAATTTGAAACTAATTTCACTATTTTTAATTAAACCTTAATTTAAAACTCAAAACCTTAATTTGAAACTCAATCGTGCACTATGTTAGTTATTATTTAACAAGTGGATTGCATTGCAATTCTATTACATAACAATTTTTCAAGAAGAGTTGTAGCATATGTTGGCTAAATTCTCATAGGAAACTTTACGTCAATAAAAAACTCAAAACCTAGAATTGAAACTCATTCGTGCATTGTTTGAGCTATTCTTTAACAATTGTACTACATTGCAATTCTATTGCACTACAATTTTGCAGAAAGAGTTGTAGTCTACATTAGGTAAATTCTCACAACAAACTTCAACTAGAACCATTTGGAAGAACATAAGACCATTGTTACATGTGGTCATAAGCATATTAAACTTTCTTTTATTAATACTATTTTAAATTTATTTTATTAATAATAAAAATAATAGTTTTATAAACCTTATCTAAAGTTTATTGTAGTTTTAATATTTGTATTTGTAATTAAAAATACATTAATATGAGTACTAGTATAAAATATATATTTTTAATATTAAACTAAATTTTATAAAATCTATATAAAGTTTAAAAAATATAACATTCAGTATATTTACATATTCAATAAAAAAGATAACATAATTTAATTGGGAATGTTGTTGTGATAATAAATTTAACACTTAATATGTTTAAATTATTCACAAGTTCAAGCCATATAATATAAATAAACCAATGATGTGTTGTATCACATTTGATTCACCATTACCCAATGAGACCTCATTGGATACAAAGCCTCATTCACATAGAATAATATTTTCCGGTGTCTCACATTCTCCTCTACATGAATGTTATTCATGTCTGTTCCGAAGAGTATTCAAGTTCTACTCTATTACCTCTCAAAATGATGGGTGTGACATCTCCCCTCCTAACATCCCATATAGGGAGAATTGGTCCAATGTTGATTGTAATTGATTATGGGATGAATAATAAAATAAATGAAACTAACATTTAAAAAATATGAATCAATTGTTTTATCAATTTCTTGCTTATTAAGAGTACCTTTTAATTTTTGAATGGATTGGACATTTTTTAACTCCTCGGATTTCCATGTCATTCTTGACCAAATGAATTCTTCGATCTTCATTTTCCACTTCATCTTGTACATTATGTCACTTCACACTACTTAATATTCGTTGAGTTGTGGGTGTTTAAGATCCCAAAATTTGAAATATAACAAGATCTTTGAGAATTTTTCCACAATTTATTGAAGTGTAGACTAGATGTTTACTTATATTTAGTCCCAAAATCCTTTAGTCTAGAACAAAGTAAAAATAAATTATATGCACCTTTGAATAACCATTATGTATTTTTCAAGACAACTACATAATCATTATGATTTCTCCACTTTGTCCACTATGAAACCATCGAGATAGAAGAAAAGAAAATATAATGAACCAACCTAGATGAGAAACCTTGAACGTCATACTTTTCTCTCAGGAATTCATGAGTCCAACCATGGCATAAGACCCATAATACCTTATTATTTTAGTATTTTTTACATATAATAAACAAACAGTTGTTAGAGATAACTATTCCACCATTCAAGTTGAAGTTTAATTTTTAGTTACGTATTCATAAATTTTACCTACCACAGAATTGTATATTTATTCATAAACAATCCTAGATTTTACCTTCATATGTAGACATAGGCTTCCTAATTTCAACTGTATTTATATCTCTTGAAAACCTACAATCGCACAGCTAGTCCAAAAAAGTATATTTCTTTAATTATCAATTAATTCCAAAGCATGTAATTAATATTTCATTCACAAAATATACACAATTCAAATATCTTACACAATTATTTGAAGGACTAAATTCTTATCTATTTCCTTTCAGAAATAATCAATAGGCTTCAACGTTCCTCCTAGTGTTGAACTGACTTGTGTAAATAGTTTTGCATGAGCTCTCCCTCTAACTATTAGGTAAAAGTAGGAATATTATTGGAGTTGTTTACCCCAACAAACCTATGTAGAATCCTGTAAACTATTTTCTGAGTTTATCAGTCATTATCTCCCACTAGTAAGTTTTATCTAGATATCAGATTTATCTCCCACAATATCTTGTTCAAATTCCACCGCATGGTATTTCTATCGAACCCTCTAATTATCAAGGTGGTCTTGAATATTTGTTTAATATTTTAATTTCTTGTTTCTTTTCTTCCAGAAACACAAAATCAATCCAAGACAAAACTATATTTAGCTTTTCTTCCTTTTTTTTCTATCCCATTAGGCATAACTAACTTCAATTGTTTCTCGTGACAGTTAGAGGTTGATCTCTCATGTTAGCATGTTAACATATTTATGAGAAGATTAATGTTATAAGACAAATTATCATTCATTATTATTATTGTTTTGTTAGAAAATAAAACATATTCCAACACATATATTTTTTATTTCGCAAAAATAAATAAAAGTCACAAAATATGTCTTTCCAGGTGTATTAAAAAACTGTTGCTACATGAATTATTTTTGTAAATGATACAACTCAACAAATATTTGGGTTTCATCATAAGAAAAGATAAGTATAGAACATTCTCAAAATTTCTTATGGGTAAATTATTATCCAAATGATACTAAATGTGCCTAAAATAAAGAAAATGGGAATGATCAAACATTATAGAATAAATAAGTGAAGTGTAACACCGCTCGGTAAAGATCATGAATGTTTTGTTTTACCACAAATGACTAGATAAATTGTGGGCCAATTGAAGGCCTAGGTAAATGGTAAAACATAAAATATAATTTTATGTTATTGAATTTACTTTTGTAAATAAGATAACCCATTGGAAGCCATAAAATCATGAGAAAAATGCTAAAATAGAATTTCATCTACCATAAAGTTATAAAACAGTTACAAGACAATTATTCCTCTACCTAGAGATAAATAACCTCAGTTGGGACAAGGAAGCCAAGAAGGGAGAGGGAAGAAAACTTAAGGCAAACATGAAGACTTGGTACCTGGTTAGAGGAGGTCCAAGTGAGGAGAATGAAGTTGTAAGCTTATGAAGTTGCAACAAGATGTTATTGTAAGTAGGCAGGATGTTGCCAAGAATGGGTTATTGAGTTGGTTGGCTAGTGGAATCCAAAATGAGATCTATGTGCTCAAATTAGCCCCGAGATTAGAACTGGTGGTGTTAGATAAGGTGTATGGTTCGGCTTTTTATGGTCACTAATCAACTAACTGTCTAGAGATAAAACTAGGTTGGGGAAGAAATGGACCTATTTTCATTTATCATTAGTTGGGTGGAGCACTCTTATCCCTGTGATTTTGTGGCTGAACAAGACAACCAATAAAGATAATTATCGAATAACTATTTACCTTTATAATCAGTTGGGTGGAGCACTCTTATCCCTGTGATTTTGTGGTTGAACAAGACAATGAATAAAGATAACTATCGACTCACTATTTATGACGGACTACTTTCTGACTTGTTAAGATAGTAATATTTATTGTGATTTGTTCATGTAAAATTTATTGTAAGTTTTATGTTTAAAAAAAATGGGTAAAGCTGGTTAATTCCAGGCCAAACTACATAACAGTAACCTACAATGGTCTTGCCTTTGTTTTTTGAAAGTGATCTGGAATACCAAAGAGGGTCCTAGGAATAGGTTCTGTTAAGAAGAGTTTCCAAATGAGTTGAGTTATGGAAAAATAACAGAATTAGTAAGCACATAATTTATAAGAACATAGTGTAAGTATTCAATTATTTTCAAGTATTAGCAGTCTGTGCATACTTCGCTTACATTGTAAATGGTTGCAGAATTTGATGATGATATGGGTTGTAGTCTAAACATACGATAACTTAAGTGGAATAAACTAAAATTAAGACATCGGTTGCAGAATCATATCAAAAGAAAAGGAACATTTAGTATCGGCAAGAAATGTCGAATATGGGAAACTTATGCCTCATAGAGTTTCTTGGGTAGGAAGACCTTCAAATCAGATAAACAAAGATATTAGTGGAGCTATTAATGTACAAATGTCATGAAATTTCCATACAGAATCCATGTCTATAATGTGCAATTGAAATGAAACATTTCACAGTCGAAAGAATGAATCAAATATATGTAGAAAGTGAGGTGAATAGACCATGAAAATCATCAAAATGTTGTTTCCCAACTTAGAAACTATACATATATTACATAAAGAAACAACATCGGTTGACCCAAATCATTTATCTCAACACAAATTTGAGTCTCATAAGAGGAATATATACAATGCAATTAAACAGAAAAACCTCGTCACCACAGTAACACCTAGATCACTAAGAATATGTTGTGACACACTGTTCTTTAAATAATTATAAATATAATGTAAACTGCTATAGGGAATATGAAATATTCTCAATTTTGCATAAAACTCAATGTCTAAAAAATAACAAATAATGGTGCATGACGTAAATGAAACAATCCAAGCTCGTAATTTTGTCTAAATTATAAATGAAACATTAGGGTCTCTGTTTCAAATACAAAATTAAAATTCCATAAATTCGAACAGATTGGTATGAACTGAGGGTAATTTGGTGCACCTAAATAAGAAGCAATTTATTGTAAGATGAGAAATAAATTGGCTCCATTGAATATGATGCAGAGTACAATGTTAAACCCTGTACCCGGATTCGAAAATTACCTAGAGCAGTGAGAAGAAAAAAAAAGAATTATAACCTAAAGAATGAGATAGCAATTGTAATGTGACCTTAACTGTAGAGATAAAGGCCCATTAACTACTTGAAGTGTGGAAGAAACCCCCAACTCTTTTCTAAGACTTCGCATCTAGAGAGGGGAGTAGCATAACAAAATTGTAGCTTAGCAAAACAAAACAAAAAAGGATTGGAATTTGTAGAAACTAGTAAAATCCAGTGCATGAGGGTACCTAATAAGTGGAAGGTGTTGAGAAGATGACTCTAATATGTTATAATTGATATCCAACCAAACCTAACGATGACTCCTACATATTTGACAAGGTTATTGTTAACCAAGGTACACATATAATCTAACAAAGAAGTAAAAAAAAACATATAACAAGGATATTCTCTTCCATACATCTATTGCAGTGAGTATGGCGAACTGTGGGAATTGAAATGAAAGAAGTTGTCAATCGAGTAAAAACTGGATTACCTATTAAATCAAAAAGTAAATGCTGAGAAACAAAGGAATAAGCACTCCTTAATTTATCTAAAACCAAATTATAGGAAAAACCTTGTCTTGGATTACCTGAGTCTGGTGGCCATTTCGTTGAAAAAGGAATACTTAGGTGTACACCTCCAACAAAGCAAATCCATTCTGAGCTTGGTTGTGGAGAACTAGAAAGTATGGAAACATAAACAATATAATAGTCTATAGTTACTTGTTGACATGAAGACATGCCAAAAACTGAGACCATGGTAACTCCATTTGAAAGTCTCGTAGAGATAGTGATGGAACCGAAGAAGATTAATACCACTAATAAGAACTTTTGGAGATTACCAACTGACAAATAGTAGTAGACAACAAGAAAGGCCATGAAGGATAAAACCCTAGCCTAGAGGTTGTAGATGAAACCCTTCGACAGAGAATCAAATAGAATGAGCACCAAAGTTGAGGAGAGGTTAGGTAGTTTCCCTAGCTATCCTAAGTAGCCTGCCCACCATCTAATTAGGTGGTGCAATCCAATGATTCCAATGGGCACACCTATCCCAACATACAGCTGGCATTTATTCGAGAATTTTACAGTTAACGTCGAAAGAGGGTTATTATTTAAGCCATAACATTACATTATAACTATTAAAGGTTCGACACAAGAACATTTTATTATGGTATGTAGTGAGAATCCTTCATACAATGTTCACAATATGTCATCATAGCATTAAACATATATTACATATCAATGTGTATGATAACCCGAGAATGTTGATGTCAATATGTGCCTAGAATGGTTACTAGTTAAATATATATGTATAGGTAATTAAAGGTGATGATAAGTAATTATAGTGGCACCTACAAAAGTGTCCTTGCACACATGCACACACACACACACTATATATAGATATATTTGATCAACATAGGACATAACCATTAATAAAGAAAACCACCATGGATATATGTACATGTCACACTAGTGTAATAACTCAGTAGTTATATTACCTTAGTTGACTTTATCATGGAATAAATAAATGAAAGCTGTTAGTTACACAATAATTAATACATTCATCAAGGGAAAAATTCTTATGTCTGCTCTTATGACTGTTGTATTGGTAAAAAATCTTTTATGTAGCAATTATAAGTGATTGGGTATGTTACATGAGGGTTTAATGACATAGAAAATGAGTGAATAAAATCATAGTTCTTAGTGTTGTAATCCTACTTTTAGGTTTTGTGATGTTTAAAAGGTTCATTATGTGTAGGTTCATACCCAAACAGAATTAGAATCATACAAATTGGAAAATTTTGGCAAGGTTAATAAATTATTTTATAGCACATGAAATTATTAAGAAACTTATATTTTAGACAACAAAAAATGGTGAATTATCTTTACACCGAGCTTGCAAATGTGTAAAATATACATAGGTTGTTAAGAGATTTACATTCAAGTTCTTGATTAGATGTAGTTACCATTAAGTATGTGTTACAATAATGAGGGTGGTATGAATTATATAGTGAGTGTTTTGAATGACCAATATCCAATGAGCTCAAATGATAGACATATATTCAACCCCAACATTATAAGCAGATCAAGTGCAAAAAAAAACACTCTGAACTAAGAGGTCATAAATAGTTAGAGAGATAAAACATAAAAACATAAAGAAAGAAATATGGCCTCATTTCCTTAAGTTCACTTGATGTCTATTCCTTGCTCTTGAAAACTATCATAAAGTAACATATTTACAACTAACTGCACTGGTAAGTTTTTTACCCAATTATAATTTACACATAACCCATCACTAATTGTTTTGGTTTTTTTGAAAGGAAAAAATGGAAGCAGTGAATAGAATAAAATTAAGGAAAGAGTGGATTCAAGGAAAATTTAGAAAGATAAAGTTTCAAAGCTTCATAGAAAATTTTAGTTAAATAGAACCTAAAATGGTGAATAAACCAACCTAATAATAAGATTTTATGAAAATAAACTATTTAATATTATAAAAAATATATCACATTGAAACATAAATAAGAACAAGCAAAAATAAAAATGAATTTTTTCCAAAACATCCATTCCCATTCATCTTAATTTAATATAGAAATTATAATAATGTTTCACCTTCAAAGAATTTAAAATCTAATAATCTTTTTCAAACTTAAATATAATAAATTATTAAAAACAAAACCTTTTCAAAATTATACCGTATTTATAATTTTAATAAATTCAAAATAAATTCAAAACATGAAATAAATCTTTTAAAAATAATATAGTTCGTTGAAATTAAGATCACTTTTACAAATTTAAATTCATAAACATAAACACTACACCAATTCAATTTTCCTTCCTCCTAATATCATTATAATTAAATTCAAACAGCGTAATCAGGTATTGGCAATGATGATACTAATCATTCATTCAAAATACGATGATGATTATGCGGAGGAAAACGGTTATGTCGCTGTGAATAAAACAAAACCAGCACAACATTCGAGTCAGTCGCACCTACCAGTATGAGAGGCATCTTAAAACGCACCGATCCATTTCAATTTCCAAAAAAGCAAAAAGCAAACATCCATTTCAATTTACAAGAAAGGAAAAAGAAACCTCTCCTATGGTTCAACGGTAGATGAATTTAAAAGCAGAATTCAATTGATTAGTTTACCATTGGCACCAATCTCGCATTCATTTTCTTCTTTTCATTTTCATGTTCGCATTCATTTTCGTCTTTTCATTTTTCATGGTCGCATTCATTTTCTTCTTTCTTTTCACGTTCTTTCTTGGGTGCATCATTTCTTTTCTTCATGCTTCTTTTTTGTTATTTCCATTAGATGTGATCTGTTAGTTTTGGTTCTGGTTCGTACAACTATGGTTACGTTTCTGTGTTTTTGCGGTGCACCCAATTTTGTTTTCGTTTTTCTTTTTCTTTTACTTTTTCATATATTGATTTGGTTCGAATGCATGATCATCGTATGACCAGAGAAAATCAATGTGAGTGCATTAAATCGACATTATCCTGAGGTGACATAAATCATTCCCTTGCTATATGTAGTTTGATATAATCTATTGTATTGATTTTGATGTACGTAGGAGAACGAGTTGATTAATAAATGTTGATGAAAATTGAACGGTATATTTTGCAGTGATGGAAATCGCGACTGGATTTCAAATCCTTAGAATTATAGGTTTTGTTTTTATAATTAACTATATGTGTATCTGGATTATACATGTAATTAGCAAGGCTTTGAAAAGAGTTTCAGAGGTTTTCAGAGGATTGGAGACGTCTCCTTTAGACTATAGGTCAACATTGATGCTTACTCGGATATTCTAAGGCGTCTTACATCGGTACCTTATGGAAGTGATTTTCTTAACGCATTGCTAATTTAATCTTAAATACTGAAAAGAAAAAATTAAAATTAGAGAAGGAATCAAAATTCATAACAGCACAATTACATATTTATTTTTATTTTCTGTTATCATAAAGGATACCTAATTGTTTTTTCCCTCTTGAAATTTGTTTTTTCTACCTAATTTACTGTTTCCTTCTTGGTTGCAAATTTCTTTTTTTGGATCTTTAATTTTAAGTTTACTGAGCGACACGATTTATACTATGTATAAACATTTCATTGCTATCTAGTTTGGTGTTAATTTGGTTTTTTTCTCACATAATATGCTATAATAAATTGAGAAATTGATTATGAAAATTTACCCCCGCAAATCTTGTGATATTAAATTGATTTTGTGAAAATTTACTCTCACATAATGGTGTGATTTCTCAATTTGGACTTGCCATAAAAACCCTACATATATTGATGTCAAAAATACACAAATGTTCACTTAATTGTAGGAGAATTTTTAAAGAAAATAACTAAGCAAAGTTGTTTGTATCCCAACTAATACTATAGGTGGAGGAATAGTGTTAGTGTAAGAGATATAAATGATCACATATTTTGCCAATGGAGGGAATCTATTGGGAAACATCATCAAATCATGACTTCTCCCTCAAAATGATTATATCATGATGAAATCAATTATGTTGGGCATTCAATTTCCGAGGCAGGGAGTCTTGTAGTGCTAGTGTGTTAAAATCCATTGTGATGGATGAGTGACCTTGGTCTTCAAAGATTGTGCCATTTCTTTCTAGCCATATACCCCAACATATATAGAATATTTTGGTTTGTGATCCAACGAGGAATTTTGGCATTTGTTCATTGAGGATCCAAGCGAGCATCAAAGTTGGCTAACTATCTTTTCAGAAACAGGGCCTATGAGTGCCAATGCCATCGAGGTTGAAGGATCTTCTCGCCATCATCCTTTGAATCCAAAAGCCACCCCATACAACCCTTGGCCAAAATTAAAATGTGTAGTGAATAACTAGGTATAGGGGAAATATTCTTCAACGTCCAATTTCTCATACCAACCATCACCATTCTCTTACTTGCAAAATGACCAACCAAAGTGATCTCCTCCATTTTTGAGATGTCGTTCAACATAAATCCTTCACGCAACACTAAATATGCTTTGAATTTTACATATTCCTTTTTTTACTTAGCTCTGTTCCTTTCGTGCAAGTAGTGAGATGACCCTTGAATGGAATGAGATACACCCCCACAACATTTCACAGTTGAAACGTTCGCACAAAAAGTGAGTACATGGAGGGTTGATGTTATATTCAGTGACTAATGTAAAATATGGGAGGGCAATTAGGTTTGAGCGAAAATAAATAGCACAAGGATAGATAGCGGGTAGCTCAATGGAGGTTTACCAAGTTATGGTGGGGTCCAGATGTGGTAAGCTTAGATATTCGTAACCGCTGAGGATGGCACAAAAAGTGAGTTCATGGAGGGTTGATGTTATAGTGAGTGACTAATGTAAAATATGGGAGGGCAATTAGGTCTGAGCGAAAATAAATAGCACAAGGATAGATAGCGGGTAGCTCAGTGGAGGTTTACCAAGTTATGGTGGGGTCCAGATGTGGTAAGCTTAGATATTCGTAACCGCTGAGGATGGCCTCAAAGCAAAGCTGGTTGTGGGTGTCTTCATATCAACGAGACAATAGGTGGATGGCCGATGCATGTGATATGTGTATGTGGAGAGAAACCATAAAATCAAACTAGGAGAATGTGAGAGATATGATAGAGTGGACTATTGTTGAGAAGATGGTAGGTGTGTTTTGACTTCCTCTTTCTAGGCCCAAATTTTTAAACCCTCATATAGGTCATCTGAGAATTTTATTTGCTCAACTTCCATCATTATATATATGATAAAAATCGTATTAAA
>APFE030763626.1:0-11022 GCA_000404065.3 Pinus taeda | reverse complement strand
TATTTTTAAATATATATATGTTTATTTATTAAGTATACTCAAATAAAATTTTGAAAATAGTTAGATTGAAAAAGTTCATAGACTTACTTATTAGAGTAACTCACTTAGGAGCACCATGCTTTTAATGTTTTATAAAAGTGATTTGTTTAATTGTTTCTAAGTGTTAAATTTACTTTATTCTCACTATGTTATTGGTCCAAAGGGTGTAAAGAAATGTTGTAAGAGAGTATAAAGAGATAGTTATAAATATGAAATTTAATATTTGTTCAATATTTAATTCCAGACATTAGTGCACCATGAGTAGTGTCACATTGTATTTGAGGAACGTTTCTTTTTGAAAGTGAAAGTCTTCACCTAATTAGTGATATTAATCCAAGAAAAAAATTCCCTTAAACTTGCATCTTCATGATTTTTACATAATTTGTTTGGAGGTTTTACACTTGAATTGCTTTTTCCCAAGAAAAATATAATTGTTTTTCACTCACAATGTCCAAAACCCAATTGTGTTTTCATGTATGTGCTTTTGAATTTTATCATTTTAGTTGTCTCTCTTATGTTATATTTGAAAGCACTACCCATAAACAATAATTAAGTAAAAAAAAAACAGACAGACTTATATATATATATTTGTTTTTACATTATAGAAAGACTTATGCGAAAACAAATAGCATAGCCTATTTGATAACACAATATGCTTCTCAAGACAAGGCTCAAGTTATGCCTTTGAATCAATTATCTAATTTTCATTTTCTTATAGTATCATTTGAAGTATATAGTTATGGCTTAAAATTGAGATCTATGGATAACATAGTAAAAAATCAAAGACCTATTTGTATGTATGTATATATATATATATACATATACATGTTCTTTTTGTTTTTACATTATAGAAAGGCCTATGTAGAAACACATATCATAGCCTATTTTATAACACAATATGTTTCTCAAGACAAGGCTCAAGTTATGCTTTTGAATAAATTATCTCATTTTCATTTTCTTATAGTATCATTTGAAGTATATAGTTATGGCTTAAAATTGATCTCTATGGATAAGATATAAATCCATCTCTTCACTTTATTGGTGATAATGATTTGTACTCAAAACCCTTATAAAGCCTCCCCTAATGTATGTTATTGACACAATATTAACCTCAATAACGAATTCTTATATGCATAATATGCCCATAACTTACTCGAGGAATAATAAAAACATGAACTGAAAATATGAAAGAAAAGTGCCTAACTCAATTAATGAATGGAATATAACAAAGAATGTTCAAGTAAAGAGTATATTAAGAAAATAAATTAATGTAGAATGAGAATGATTTAGAACCCTCTAAGTAGAAGTAGATGTATTAGATTTATTTCCAACATAATTTATAACATAGTATTGCAATAAATGGGACCTGTTAAGTTTCCTTTGCTTTAGCGAATCATGATTTCTCATCTTCACAAGTCTCCTTCACTAATCATGCTACCGATTTTGAAATTGCACTATCTCATATCATAGATGTATTTATTAGGATTATAAAATAAAATATAGGTGGGAGTGGGATCTTTTCTCATCCTATCCAATCTTCGAACCTCTAGATACATAACAAAGAGGGAAGGTTTACAATAGAATTACTTCCTTGTTCATATACACTTTTGGAACTAAGTGTTAGAAAGTGAGATCTCTATCCAACCTTCTAGTTATCTTGAGAAAAAGAAAAGAAAAGTTAATATGATAAAGAGAAATAGTCACAACAAATTGTTGTTTAAACTAAATCTCCAAAAATGAAGAGAAGTACGAAAGCATCTTCCATCCCTTTTAAAAATTTTCAAATAAATTTCCAAGCAGAAAGTTAATGCATTAACATACAATTGGATTTATCTCAGGTGGTTGGAGGAATTCTTATCACCCTCCCCACCCAAGTTCGATTCCCACAAATAACATGTTGAGCTCATATAGAGTATATTTCTCTAATAGATTTCACCCTTATTCTTGACTCACCTTGTGGCCTTAATAATCTAGGGTTTTACCTATGTATCATCTTCAAAATGATGGAAATTATCCAAGGGTTTTCCCCAAGATTTATAACATGGGAAACAATACAATATATCATGGAAACCTTATGTGAAATATCTTTCATTAGTTCATCTCATATATCATAAGAACATGCACTCGGTGCACTTCCATGGCATAAAACAATTTCTCATTGTAGTTGATAGTTGTGTTGTGAAGGCATGTATCCTAACTGTCACACTTGGAGATAAGTGTCGTTTTATTATTGTTTCAATAAACACATGTTGATTTTGGGTACTGTGCATCTTCTTGTCATGTGTTTGAGGGTGTATGTGTGTGTGATAATGTTAAGTACTTTTTGTATGCTCTTACTCTTACTCTCTTGTCTCACTAATCTCACACTTAGTGAAATCATTGGAGCTTTTCCCTATCTACTCACCTTGCACAAGTTGTAAGCACACTGATTTCTCGCCAAGCAATGAGCACACTATTCACTCCTAACATTTAGTGATGACACCCACCTCGTAGACTTGCATACTATGTAATCTTGAGGGAAACCTCTTGGAACATTGAGCAACATTACAGCACAAACCCTCAAACCTTACTACTTACACCTACTCATTGCGCAACCCTTGATCAAATATGTCTTGTATTATGTGTTGTGCATTCTTAGTGGATAATGAGGTCATATATATACCATTTACGTGGAAACCTATGCAATTCCCACATGAACCTCCTTAGCCATTATGCACTGCACAGTTATAGTGCCTAATCTTGCCACTCTTGCTACCTGCAATTTCCCTCCATTCAATGCCTTAACTAACGTTTCCTTCACTATTCACTGTGCACTTTCAGTGGATAGTAGGGCCATCCTTCAACCCTTGTAGTGGTCAACTACATAGTCCCTTGATCCTCCTCCTCAATTACCATGCATTGTGTATTCCCAATGGGAAATCCTATCATCCATGCCTCATGAAACTATGTACTACGCCTAAGAATGTCTCCTCCTCCCTTTCCATTGCGCACTGTGTGCTCCTAGTGTCTAATCCTTCACTTCTTGCCTCTTGTTCCTATGCATTGTGCACTAGAAAGCCTCTTTCCTTGAGACCTTTCACATTTCCCATCACAGTCAATATCTTGAATGAACATAAGGTAGAATAGGTGATTTTGGGACTGATATTCTCTTGCCATGAGTTAGCTCCATTTTAAGGTACTTTCATCCTAACATGGTAGATAAATTTCAAGGAGATAATCAAGGAAATATGCTAAGAAAACATTTGTTGAGCTGAAACATAAATATACCATCATGCAGAAGATAGAGGAACTCCAAACTACAACATATGGATAGTAACTCATGATGATTTAGAATGTCTTAATACCATTCCCAGACCCTTTAGAGGGTGAAGATAAAATACATTTCATATCCATCATGAGGAGTCAAAGACACATCAATAGAGAAGAGAACTTGACATCAACACATTACAACAAAGTCTCATGTCACATGTTACCAAATGAGCATTGACATAAACATGTATTTTGTCATATTTTAGTGGAATATAATTTTGTAATTATCAAAATCAGAAAAATTTAAATGTGTGGAAACCTAAGGGTCACACATGGAATGTAAAGAGTTATTAGGAAGTCCAAGATTCATGTAGGAACTCAAAAGTCACATAGTAGCTCAAGAGTCATGAGGGAGGTCAATATTTATAAGGGAGGTGAAAGGTCACCTCATTTGGTATAAATAAACCCCCATAGCTCAAGAAAATGAATTTTCACCTTAGCTTCTCAAGCTAGGAATAGGTGAGAAGATCATCCTTTTGAGGAGGAAGTAGTCGCTTAACATTCCACTATTGGGGCTAGTGATGCATCATTGTAATTGTGTATCTTGGAAATTTCATTTAATGGTTTTAAAGTCTTAAAAATGGCACACTTTCATGCATATATTGTGAATGTTGTAAGATTATTATTTCATTGTTTATAGTGTATGTTTGTGTTTATAATAAGGAAAATGAACTATTTAATTACCTTTAGTATACATCTTTGAATTGTTCATTTATTTCTTTCATGATCGTTGTTTCTATGCGAACTACTTCACAAGATAATTAAAGATTCTTTTAGATATATGTGTGTGTGTCTTTATTATGATATTACTATTACTCTTCTTATAAACACTCACTTTCTATTTTCTATCTGTGAAAGAACCTTTATTCACATTGCAATTGAGTGCTTCACAAGGCTAACTTACTTTCTTATCTCGAAATTCATACTCTCTTATGTTGTTTATTGCAGCTAAGGAAAATGTTTAAGATTATGGCAGTTAGGGTTGTTTCGTAGATGGGGCTCCTACTCCAAATGGTGTAAGGTCTACTTGGGACTTCATATCGATGATACCCCCTATATGTTGGTGGTTTCCAAAGACAACAACATTTTGGCACTAGAAAGAGGGCCAACCTTTGTATAGTTGATAACTCAACTCATTCACATAAAGAACCTTCAGTTCAAGGTAGTAATTCTGTGAGTCCGAATCCAACCCACATGTTTTAGAAAGAAGAGTCATCTCAGTAAGGTCCAAATCATGCTTATGAAGTTACTTACGAGAAACTTTGGATGATTTTTGCTATCATCCATCAGTTTGATAGAGCTCTTAGATTACTACTTGTTACGTATGCTATTCCTTATATGAAATCTTCGAAAGAGACAACCCGCTGTGGTGTTGTAGTTTCCTTAGTTGAGGATTTTGTTACTGCTACCCTTGATGATTTAGTTGATTCACATGAAGAACCTCATTACAAAGGGGATATTCCACTACCTATTGGGGAAAATATAGAGGGAGACAAGGAGAACTTTCATTTTTTAGGTGACAAACCGATGAGGGACAATGAAAAACCAAACAATGATGGAAATTTGAATAGTAAAGAGGAAGAGTCTTTAGAATCAAATAATGAGGAAGAGAATTAAGACATGACTAAGGACCAATTGAGAACATGAAAACATGTCATCGCGAACCTAGGAAAGGACAGCAAGTCACAGTAAGTAACAAAAGGAACATATTTTTTTTACATAATGAATGAAATTAATGGACATAATTTCCACTTACCTCAAGAAGACACGACATACCACTCGCCATAATAATCCACAACCACCATAAGCCTATGATGTAATATACACCATCAGCCTATGATTTCATTATCTTAATTAAAATATTTCACCCCTAGTGAACTATCCATTCAAACTTGTACCTATTAGACTATATGAAATCTCAGCAAGAACAATGGGAGATTCATTGAATCACATAAAGCCCATAATTTCCCTTTTTCTATAATATTGCGACAATGTTTTAGAAATTTTTCAGTCTGCAAGATGCATTAGGTATGTTGAGATATTATAGGGGTATGATTATGTTCAGTTTACTCAAGGGTTTATCACCTATAAGGGTAGGGTGGCTCCTAGAGGTTCTATAGCATGTGTGGAAGGTCAGTTTGGTTTAGTTCTATCGGTTCCACTTCCTTAACTATACATAGGGAGTTGAGTCACATCATAGTATCCTATCGTCACATGTTTACCCCACTAGACCGAGTAGCTTGGGTAAATGTGGGAGGAGGTGGTTACACAGTGGTATCAAAGCATGGTTCACCCCTTGGATAAGATGAGCGGTGTGTTAGTCATGCATTCATTTCGGTTGCATATATGTGTTCTCTATGCTTATGCTCTATGTACTTGTGTGTATGCATGATGGTGGTCATGGTTGCAATGGCGTTGCCATGTGGAAGTGGATGGTGTGTTGTTGGATGTAGTCGTCATGAATGTATGTTGGTTATGAATGTCAGAGCTTATATATTGTTATGCATAGATTGATATGGTTGTAGTTGTCATGCATGAGGTAATGGTATGTGGTTGGTATGATCAGGCATTGATACCTAGATAATGGTTGAAAATTATGATTAATGCATATATGATTATGTTTATACATGTATTATGCTAATCTAGTTGGTCTTGTAGACAACATATCCTCCCCAAACTATATTGAGGTACGTTGGTTTGCTTATGATTTAGTTTAGCTAACATGATATAACTTGCAGGAAGAGAATATCCAAGATGACTAGAAGAATGGTAGACTACAGTTCATAAGGTTCTCCCTGTGGATAAGATGAGAAACATTTTGTTGGGCACTCTTCTAGCATAGAAGACACATTGAGAATTTTGAAGGAAGAAATAAGGAGTTACAAAGCAGATAATGATAGGATCATTCAGGAACAAGAGAAATAAGAAGAAGTTAATGTAGTCATACTTCATAGTTTTTCAGACTTGTAGAGACAGGTACCACTTCAGATTAGCTATGTGTAGGAGGATAGCACTAGTGGGGAATTTGATAGTATATCTCATGGTGGGCACAGGTTGAATATATATGACACTATCATGGATGGAAGATTCTTGGATACACCTGATAGGTGAGGCAATGGATATGGGATTTACTCTAGTTCTGGTTCAGATAGGTATCACGGTCGATATTTTTTGGATGAGTTCAAGAAAGAAAATCCACCTACATTTCATGGAGAAATGAAGAAGTCATAGGATGTCGAAGCATGGTTGCTTGGTATGAACAAGTTCTTCAGGTTGCATTATTACTCAGTGAACATGAAGGAAAAAATAGCTACATTTAGTCTTAAAGGAAAAACATACATTTGGTGGGAAGATGTAAAGAATATTAGAGGCATTCATGAAGAGGAGTTGACTTGGAGTGAGTTTAAGAGACTATTCAAGACGTACCTATCAGAGAGATACTAAGATGAAGCCAAAGGAATTCTTGAGCTAGAGATGGGATCTATGATTGATGAGGAATACAATAGTAGATTCTTGGAGTTATTGATGTATGTGCCGTACCTCAAGGAGGAGACTGCCAATATTCATAGATTCATTAGTGGGTTTTCATATCATTCAAGGAAAGGATTGAGTTTAATGAGCCTATATCAATGGAGGAGGCCATTCAGAATCTAAATCATCGTTATGTGAAATCAAAGCACGAATTTTAAACTAAGATGGATTGGAAAGATAATGCAAAGAACAAAGGAAAATGGGAAAATAAGTGACCAAGGCCTCACGACACAGGTAACAAAGAGAATGCAACACTACATAAGAAGTTAAATGCATTTGATAGAGGACAAGAATTTTAGTCTGGGGAGCAGAACAAGGTTGTTGGCTAGAAGCCTTTACAATATTGGACTTGTGGCAAGGATCATCATCTAAGAGATTGTCCATATCATTAGGGTGGTAGACCGAAGATTGAAGGTGCATAGGAATCATGTACAGTGGAAGATGTTGGAGAGTGTCCCTCGGATTTATGCAACACTGGATAGCAAGAAGGAAGATTACTATGCATATATTATTGGGATGGATGGTAATTTTTGTGATCAAGTTGTTTCTATTTTGATTGACCTTGGATCTAATTATAATTATGTTAAACCTGACTTGGTGTATAAGTGTGGTTTCACTGAAGAAGTGCATGTAGAATCTATGTTAGTGCAGTTGGCTACAAGTACAAAGAAGAGATTTCATCATTGGATAAGAGCTTGCACATTTGAATTGAATGCTATGCCTACCTTAGCACATTTAAATGTATTGTCATTGGATCATATAGTATGCTTTTGGGTATGGACTGGTTGTATCTTCACAGGACTAAGGTGGATTTTTATGACAAAGCTATTGAATGCTTGGATGAAAATGGAGAACAGAGAACCTTACGGGGTAAGAAGAAGGAAACATCAATTAGGATGGTGATAGATATGCAGGTAAATCATAGTCACAAGAAGGGGTGTGTGTTATTCGCAGTGCATATTTCTAGTGATTAAGGTAATTCAGTTGAGGATGCAAATGTCTTGAGTAGGTACCTGGTTTTATAGTAGTTTTAGGATATGTTTCTGGCATATATTTTAAAGTTGTTGCCTTATAGGGAAGTTAAGTTTTCTATTGAGTTAGTACCAGGGGCAACACCAACATCAAATGCACCTTATAGGATGAGCACACCAGAGATAGTAGAGATGAAGTTTCAATTAAAGGAAATACTTGAAAAGGGATAAATCAGGACAAGTGTATCACCTTGGGGTGCACTGATGTTGTTTGTGAAGAATGATGGTACTCTTAGGTTATGCATTGATTATAGGAAGTTGAAAAAGGTGGCGATTAAGAACTAGTATATGTTTCCAAGTATTGATGACTTGTTTGATCAGTTGAAAGGAGTAACAATATTCTCGAAGATTAATCTGAGATCCGGATAATTTGGTACGCATCAAGTAAGAGGAAATTTACAAGACAACCTTCTGGATGAAGTATGGGCATTATGAGTTTATTGTATTTCCATTTGGTTGAACTAATGCTCCAACTACTTTCATGTGCTTGATAAATAGTGTGTTGCATTCTTATTTGGACAAGTTTTTTGTTGTATTAATTGATGACATATTGGTATATTCTAAGAATGAAGAAGAGCATGCCGAACACTTAGCATCGGTATTGAGATTATTGAGAGAGCATCAGTTAAATGCTAAGCTCAATAAGTGCATTTTATTTTAGATAGAGGTACATTACTTTGGAAATGTTGTTTCCAAGGAGGGTATAGCAGTGGATTCAGAAAAGATAAGGGCTATCATGGAATGGGAACTCCTAGAAATGTGGATGAGGTAAGATCATTAATGGGACTAGCAGGTTACTATAGGAGGTTCATCAAGAATTTCTCTTAGATTTGATATCCTATCACATCATTATAGAGGAAAAGTAGGAAGTTTGAATGTACAAAATAATGTGTAGCAAGTTTTGAACAATTGAAGCAGTTGTTGATGAATGCTCTAGTGTTAAAGATTTTAGATCCAGATAAAGAGTTTGTAGTGTGCATGGATTTTTGCAAGAGGGGGTTTATTGGAGTCCTTATGCAAGAAGGATAGGCGGTATGCTATGAATCAAGGAAATTGAATGAGCATGAGAAGAATTATACGACACATGATCTTGAGTTGGCAATGATCATTCATGCATTGAAGATGTGGAGGCATTATCTTCTTGGTAGGAGGTTTTTATTTATGAGTGATCACAGTGGGTTGAGGTACCTATTTTACCAATCGAATGATGATGCAACTAATATGATAAGGTATCAAATATTCTTAGTGATTCTCAGATAAGTATGAGGCCCCTATGCTCAGATTTGTTGTTATCACCTATAGATTGCATATTCGTGACATGTTTGACGAAATTCCTGTCATGTCTAGTAGGGGTACAATCAAGTGCTTGTTCAAATATTTACATTTGTATCAATGCCTCAATGTTATTTTTCATTCTTAAAGGTTTCATGGAGTTTTGGGAAGTGGCCTGAGTCCTGGCCTTGAAAAGGAGCCATAGAATCTAGGGTTGAAAGCTCAGAACTAGCTGAAAAGGACCTTATTCGCTTGCATGCCCATGTTGTGAGAGCGATTGGAGGGCCCCAGTTGCACGCATGCCCATTTCATGGGAGCGACTGAGGCTCTAGAGTAGTGAAGTGTCAATTTTTTTTAGGGTTTAATCACTTAGAAGGGTTGGTTGTCTCCTATAGCTTTTGTGACATGTGCAAAAGGTCAGATTGATTGTGTTTGGTTGGTTCCACTTTCTTAACTGTACATGGGGAGTTGAATCAGATTGTAGTAGCTGCTCGTCACATGTTTACCCCAATAGACTGGTTAACTTGAATAAATGTGGGAGGAGGGTGTTACAGAATCAAAGTCCTTTTTGTATGGAGTTCATTAACATAACACTCATTCAATATCAATCCAAAGCCCCATGGCAAACAAAGGAACACGTTTTCTTTTAAGAAACGGTTAAGGGTTTTGCAATAATAATACTAGATTATGTGCTAGAAGCCTCATAATATCTTTTTGTTATGCGATAATGTAAATATTCACCAGACCATACAAAATTAGTGCCATCTCTAGGATTTCATTTCTTCCCTATTCTAAATATATATTTTCTTTATGAATATAGAAAATCCCAAGAATCAGAAGGTATTTACATTACAACATATATCAACAAAATATTTTAACTAAAACCAATAAACCCGTCCTTAGCTTCCCCAATCAACAACGTCCAAAACTAGGCTTGTCGTTCCTCTGTGAGTGAAGAGGCTTCTTCTTATCAGGAACCACACTAGGAGGAACACCTCCAAGAGAATGTTGAGCACTGCCAACCATACAATTCCCTAGAGTTGTAACTCGAGTGCTGAGTGCAATAAATTCCTCATGGAATTCATTCAAAGAAATTTCCAAACTACTCAAAAGTTAGAGGAACTTAGCTTCTAATAATAATTGTGAAGACTAGCATTGTCTCTCATCCATGTCATCCTGTTGTTTCCTAGAAACTTTGGCAACACCTCAACCAAATCAAAAAATTTAAGAAAGAAAGAACCAACATCAAGGCTTTCTGGAAGACAATGAGGTTGTTCCATTTAAGGAAAGGACCATTGAACCCGACTTGCAAAAGAACTAACAAGCTTAACCCACACCCCAAGACTAGCAAGGTAAGGCTTCCAAAGAATTTTCTGGAGTTCCACATAATCTATTATATAATTGAGACTCAAACACTACCATAAGCCATATTGAGGAAAATTTTCATATCCAACCCAAAATCCTCTAGAGGCTGATGAATAGATGGATGATTGAAAGTGCAGGGTGATGAAATTAACTCCAACCCACTTCTCAGAGAAAGGAACTCCATATCCATATTGAATTCCAGTCGCTCTCACGAAATAAGAATTAAATTCTTATGCCTCGTTTTGTAGATGAGAAGAAATATTTCGAGACACATAATAAGGTGGAGGGGACACTTATTGGAAAATTTTAAAGATCGACGTCAGAAATTAATAAATATCTAGATCCCAATACCACTTATCCTTTTATCAAGAGCCATAGACCATTTAGAGTAGGTGGAAAATGCCTCATCTTCGCTTTCAAAAAATTTCCATATGTGTCAAAATTTGAATGAAAGTGAATACGCCTTGGGAGTCTC
>APFE030763622.1:0-17570 GCA_000404065.3 Pinus taeda | reverse complement strand
TCAATCTGGTAGTCCTGGTTTTGGGATCTAGGGGAAAATCTCTAAGTATATGTGTTTTATGTGTTATGCTCTCGCATTTTTTATTTTTTGTTCTTCGAATTCGTATGCAGGTAATTTTTGTACGAGGTTAAAACCTACACATAGACTCTATAACATCATTGGTGAGTTTAATGGTGTAGTAGCTAATTGTCATTTGGTTGGAGGATGAGATTGTGGTTGGTTTGTTGGAGAAGGAGATGGTGGATATGGATGAGGGCGATATGGAGGAGTATACTCTCAGAAGGGGAATCTAATGAATAATACTAGCAAACCCTTGACCTCTCAAGTAGGTTGGGAGCACCAACAACATGATGCATCAATAATGTCATATCATGAGGAAGGTTTACCCATATTGGTTAAATTTCAAGGTCTTTCATGATCTCTCAAGATTGTACATGCATTATTATGTGGTGATCCACCAATGCACATATTTGATTTATTACCAATTGACAGAATCTATGATCCAACTTACATGGCCTATTATGTCTCTACTCCTAAGGTATGTCATCAACCTTATCCATATCCTCATCATGATGGGAAGGAACCTCCCCATTGTACTGACCAACATATACAAAATAACATATAACAATATTTATAAAATTTAAATGAAATCTTACGATCAATTACATGGACATTAAATAAGAAAAAATATTTAACCATATTAATAAAAATATAACGATAATATTGTCTCTCACATTTTTCATCTTGTCCTTACTACATAGGATGTTTATAAATCCTTGCAAATACATCCCTATATATGGTCATTATATAATATTGAAGATGTGATCATCATCACTATCTAAGAATCCAATACCTCTTAACACACCAACCTACATAATTTTATGCATTCAACTTTTGCTTGGCCCCTCTTGAGCAAAATTTTCTCCCACATGTGCATGCACACATTAGTCATCACCCTACGATGGAGGTGGTTGAATATTTATCAAGACAACTCTAACGAAAATGGGAATAAAATCCTCCCTTTAAACACATCATGATTATGATCCACCACAATACAAAATTCTCCAAAAAATATGGCCCAACCACTTAAATAGTTTGAACCTATAAAATATACAATATTCATGGTGGATAAGACAACAATGTGTTTCCCATTATAGGTATATTGCATCAATGTAATTACTATAAGGTACAAACATCTAACCTCCTCTCCATGAAATTAATGTAAAACAACTAGCCCACAAAAACCTAAAAGTGACTACGGTTAATGACGAACACATTAACATATGGTGGATCTTAAATTATTGTGGGGTTCTAGTTGAATAATTAGAGTTTTTGAATTTTTCACCGTAGTATACATATTGGTGGTTGACATTTTCAATCTAGTACCATAGTCCACCATTAGGACATTTTTTGTCCTGATGATGGATTTTCCGCTACTAGATTCAAAACTTCAACCAAAAATATGTCTACCATGGAGAAAAATTAGGAAAATATCATTATTCAAACATATTAACATATATATACACATATTCCAGCTGACACTTTCGCAATGTTAAGTGATAAATCAAGGAAATGAGAAAAATCCTAAACCATAATAGCCAACTCTATGATAAGACAAATATCCTCCTTTTTTGGTTGGTAACATAGATTAGGACTAACCCTAAATTTTTGCTTAACATGATCCTAGAAACATATCAACTACATCAAAATGGGTGTATTCCCCTTGAGGGATGTAGCCTCTTCATAAAACTTGAGGAGGCCAATATTCCTCAAAAGGATGTGTTTATGCCTTATAATAGAATAAGAGTACATATCCCTATCACTATCTTAGGCCTCCTATTCACATATAAAGTTGTACATTTTAATATAATACTATTTTTTTGTTGTTATCATCATCTGTGTCCTTGATTCAAATACAACTTTAATGAAGCACACACACTCATATAGCTAGATCCAGTAGCGTAACATGAAGCCACAACTAGCTTCTCCAAAGAATGATCTATCTCCTATGTACGACAAGAGAAGACAAGGCAATACTCCTAGAATCCCAACCCCTTACTTGGGTTATGAGGAGCTATTTATAACAAATGACGATGACCTTTGAGCTTCCTCATGACTCTTCAACTCCTATGACTTTTCATATTCTACAATGACCTTTTACATTCCATATTAGGATTTTCATATTCCACATGTGTCTCTTGGAATTCATTACATATAACTTATTCCAAAGGAAAAATTACACATGAGACAGTGGCTATGTGAGACAAAACAAATAATAGGACAAAGTCTTATCAAATTGAAAAATAATTTGCTTCGTCATAGAGCTCATTAGTGATGTATGTGTGCCATTCTCTAAACTCCATAGAGATGACTTTGACCCAAACCAACAAGTATGCTACATACCACATCTTCACCTCTAGTGCTTCTGTTAATATGGTCTTGGAGCTTTCTTGTACATTATTATATAGCCATGAGAGTTTCGCGTGGCCTTTGACTGGTGTGATGGCATATTGTAGAATAATGTCTTTGGTGATCTCAAACCCTTTATGTTCTAATTCTTGCTTTATTTATTCTATTTACTACTTGATATCCTCGAAGATGATTTCCCTGCCTATTATTTCTTCAAGTGATCCTACTGAAGGCATCCCATGTTTCTCTACTAGAGACTCAAAACCATTATGTAGATGAATATAAGAAGAATGGTTTTAGTCATCTATTCTCCAATACAGTTGTAATTATGATGGTAAAGTCTCAATTGTACTCATTCCATTTCAACAACATTCCTTTCCTTTATAGAGAACTGTGGTGGAACATTCATATATTTGGAAGCTATTTCCTGAAGTTGTTCAACCACTCTTCTTGCCACTTTAAATAGATTCAAGACTTCTTGTTCTTTCTTCTGAATTCCAATGAGAGGGGCCACCATTTTTTGTAGAAGTATTATCTCATCATACAACCATACCATGGTATCCCCCATTGGCCCTAGTTCCTCCTGCATGGTTGACTGCCATTAAGATGTATTGAGGTTGTGTGAAGATAACTGTTGATTTTCCGCAACAAGGTGTTCCACTTGTTTCTTCACTACAGTTAACTCTCTCCTTAATCATGCATTATCATCCAACAGATATTATGAGTTTTCATGTACTTCTATAGACAAAGAAACTTTTTTTCCATGATTTCCCTGCGATTCCTCCTAGAATTGGCAGTTATCACCTTTTTGTAGATACTGAGATTGGATTTTGAGGATAATTTGGGAATTATTTTCACCTCTGTTGCATGATCCTATTCTTAAGCTGATCAAATGTGACATTGCACACATCCATGAATTTGTCTTCAGGTGGATGTGTGATTCCAATTTCATCAAATGAGAGATGACCACCCATAAGAGGAGGTTCTTCTGGAGAACCTAGTTCATCATCTATGGGTAGGGTGGTATCATCTTCCTCCAAATATTCATCTATCTCCTAAGCTAATTATTCTTCCTCCAATGTTCATGCTAATTCTTCCTCTTGGGACTACCTTTGTTTCTCTTTTTCTTGTCTCCTTCTTTCCTCTTCTTCTTCTTATTGCTTCCTGAGCAACTAATGTTTCTTCCTCTTCTCCTCTTATTCTAATTCTCTCCTTTCCGGTTAAGCTTGAATAACTCATGTGTTCAAAGGATTGACTCTCCATTTCCTACTACTTTCTCCTATTGAATCATGCTTAATCCTTTTCCTAGGAGCTACACTCTTTGCTTGAGGGATTGTTTGTGTTGCATCATGTAGCGACACATCTTGAGATGGTGGACCTTGGGGTGAGCCAACTTCCATTCTTGGGTGTCCCTTTCTAATTTTATTTTACTAGTTATTCACATTCTCATTTTTTTGGTAGACATTGATGAATATTCCCAATTGAAACTAATCCTTTCACAATGTATCATATCCATGAAATTTCTTAACTACAAAGTGCAAGTGGTCTAGCCCTTGTATTTATGCACCTATCACCTTGTGGCTCTTCAGTTCATATAATTCGATCCTCAAAGGGAAAGTGTGCCATGGGGATTTCTTCCTTCTATGAAGAACTCCTGACAACCCTTTGTTCAACTAATATGTTACTTCTTGCAAAACCACCTTATTGGTCACATATCACGACATGAGATGAGGGTAGATATGACATCTGAAACAATTGATATATGTACCCTCAGGCACTACAATCCTTCACCTGATCGGTCATGCAAGGAGGATTGATCTCGTATATCATATGAAATATGGCTATGAAGAAGTTCTCCACCAACTTATTATATGTGCCTCTAAAAATTTCTTTTGATAACACTTTGTAGCAAGAGTAGACTGGAAACTTATTCTACATAGTTGAGTTCCAATATGTTCCTAGGTAATAGTATTGTGCATAGATTCCATCTAATAGAAATCTAGACATATATAATTTTCGTGCTTGGTTTTTCCTCAAAGATGATTTTTGTTTCCCCACATTACGCTGCAACTCAAATGATAATATATCTTCCCAATTGAATATCTTACCTCGAGTAACTATCATGTTGAGGATATATATCCTGTTTTCTTCAAACACCTCAATGTTATTTTTCCCATGTAGCTGACAACACATAGTGATGAAATACTGATATACATCCTTGATAATCTTGTTCAGGTAAAATGTAGATGGGAGGCAACAAAACTTAGCAAGCTCTCAACACCAATATTTAATGATGTCACTTGTGTCAATATTGGTCCATTTGGTGTCAAAGTTGTTATTGGCATATTTTATAGGCCTTAACATATTATAGTAAGTTTGCATGTCTTCTCCATAATAGGTGGCAAGATAACCACTGCTTTTGCTACAAAGTACGAGATGAGAATCATCCATGTGTATAAGAATCCACTCAATTAGTTCTACAAAACGGATGATTGGGAATTTGCATGTGATCCTGTGTATCATAAACCACTTGATATTGATGTATGCTTCTAGATCTTCCAAGTTTTCAACAATTTTTTTTGCATGAATGTGTCTTTTATGTCATTCCATGTGACCTCAATAGACTTATCTATGAAGCACTATGTATCTGCATAGATGCGAATGGTAGGCTTTGTAACTTCAACTACTTCCTAATGTTTGCCTATGAAGCTTATTTGGAGGCCACTTTATGTGTAGCAGGAGGCATGGTTCCCAAAGAAGGATGAAAGAGTAAAAATACTTGCAACTCGAACACTTGTTTGTGGAAGCACACTCATGGCGAAAATGATTGGATTTATGAAATTTCCTATCTATTACAAGAAACAACTTAGCAAATCCTATTCATGAAGCTATCAATTGTAATTAAAAATGTAAGCCTATCAATGATGGCACGTAGCTACTTGCATGGGAAAGAAATTGGCAGGAAAACAAGGACGACGGACTTCCAAAACATGAAGTAAGTTCAAGGGTCATTTGGGGCTTTGATGTGCTCTCATGTGCTTAAGCAAGAGAAAGGAAACATTAAGGGTTTGGGGTGCACTTAATAAGCATGAAGGAAGTTCATTTGGGCCTTCAAGGTGTGGTCATGTGCTCAAGGATACTGAGAGGCTGCAAGGGTGTACCCTGAAGAGACAAAGGAATGGAGCTTTTTGCCTTCAAGCCTTCAAGGTGTGCTATGTTCAAGGACAAGGAGGGTGCACTAGCATGTGTTGAAGGAATGAAGGGAAAACAATCAAGCCTTCGGGATGTGCTCATGCGCTCAATGAGGGTGCAGTTCTTTGTGACAAAGGAGTGTGCTCTTGAGGAGAACTTATCTTTTGCAGGCACATATTTCTAAGTTAGTTGGGGAATTGGCTTCCAAAAGTGTGTTTTATCATAGCATGGCTCAAGGACAAGTCTAAAAATAAGGTTGCATGACAGAAATGTGGAGAGGAAAGATCTACAAGGTTTTTTGGGTGTTGTCGCAATCGTGATTAGAATGTTAAGAGTTAAGGAATATGTAGAGTTACATAATGCCACAACAAATTAACACTTGTAGAGGAAAGAATAAATTGAAACACCATTTAATAAATTGAAAATAAAATAAATTCTATCAAGGAAATAAAGATCGACAACAAATTCATGAAAGGAAATTAGTAGAATTGATATGCAAAACTCACTTGGAGTGAAGATCGATGAAAAGCTTCTTGATCCAAAGATGTGCACCCAGCCTAGATGAGAATGATTATGGGAAATAATTATTAAATGGGTTAATCTAGAAGAGATTATATGCAAATATGTCGCATGCATTCTTTCCAATTGTTGACGAGTGGATGACTTAGTTAAGAGAAGAGAAATGAGCTCATATTTTCTAGGATTGTGCCCATATGCAACAAGAAAGTGCATGCATGGGTTCAAGAAGGGTGCATTTCTTCCTTCCAAGGAATGCATTCAAGGAGGGTACACTTGCTAGGCATGAAGTAGTGCACAATTCTTGAGCTCGAAGAATTGCACTCAACACAAGAGCAACTTCATCATCTTGAAGTGTGCTTTTGCCTTAAAGTTATTTTTCTTGCTTTTGAGTGCTTTTATGGAACATAAGGCTAGTTTCTAAGTCAAGAAAAGATATTATTCCACCTAACCACGTGAAAGATAACACAAGTGATTCTAAAGGTTAGGTGACAACACTTAGGAAACATTTACTTAGGAGGATGTGACACTCAAATAAAACATAAAAATAACAAATCAAACATTGTGACGACACTAAGTGGCTTGGAATGACAGCTCATGTAGGATTCAAAATTGATTTAGGAACAAATTTTGTAGGGTCGTTGTGTGACACACTCATATGGTTTCATTTATGCATGAAGTTTCAGTTCTCCAGTAAGTATTGATTCAATCAGTGAGTTACCGTAGCTCCCCATTCTATCCAATTAAAGATATAGTCTTCCTAGTTCCATTACTCTGTAGAACACATTATAAAGTAATACATATCATAATACTTTTGAAAAAATAAGGGTAATATAGAACAACGATTTAGGAAAACAATTAGAGTATGAGTTTTACATCTCCGGTGTTTCTCCATTTCTAGCAAGCCAAGGCAGTATCCCGACCTAGTCACTTTAGGAACACAAATGTTGCTTCGTGGCCAACGGGCCCGGACAATACCCTAGAAATTTTTCTTGCTTCACCTCCCTACATTGGAAGCCTTTCTCTTATTTCACCTTTTATTTTTTTTATTTTTCATAGAACTGTGCTTCAACACTTATTATTTTTAAATGAGTTGGAAGAGGGATCCCAACTTATTGAAAGCATAAGAGGTTTCTCTTTTAGAAACAGGTTTAAGACCTTTGATGCTTTATTTTCAATTTTTTTCCCCTTATCTTACTCTACTTAGATAAATAGGCAAGAACACATTATCAATAAACAAAACCAAGAGCAAGAATGAGGATCCTAAATGGATACATGCATCATGGTTTTCTTATAGCTTCCTGATTGATGGATCATATTTTCCATCCAAAAATCATCAACATTAGAGATGTAAACCAAATCAAAGAAGAGGGTAACAAATAAGCCAAGGGTTGTATGTTACCACAACTTTCATTTCATAAAAGATTAGCCACATCATTATGAAGCTTAAAACTAGCTTTATTTAAGGACTAATGAAACCAAAAGAACAAAAGGCAATGATGAAAACACAAAATAAGAATGCAATGCATCTAGCTAAATGCAACCTATCCTATCCTAAACTAAATAGTACAAAGTCAGGTTATGTGAAATGGAACTTCCAATGCATCAATAGAAGCTTCTTTTGATTTTTAAGTTGAAGGATGTGATCCTATAAGAACAGAGTGAAATGCAGTGCAGTGAAAAGGTTAAACTACCAAAACATTTGCACTAGGAGATAAAAACAATAAGTGCAAGCACAATGGTGTGACACTTGATTATTTACTAGACAAAAGATTCCACAAAAACAACAACTACCAAGTTCATGACCATACAAGACTCAATTAACCACATGCAGGTGCAATCCATGAGACATGGGTCCTGACTGATAAGAATATTCAAGGGCATCTGTAATAGGATCATGGAAAGAACCTTTAGGAAAAGTTTGACAAGAAATATTAATCAAAGCCAAATCCATATCATAAGCAACATCAACCGGTTAAACATTATCAATGTTGTCGTGTGAGTTGAATTTTTCAATGGACAATGCAAATGGTATGTCAAATCGAAGGATTTGACAATCATAAAGAACATTCTTTGTTTCCACATTGCATATTAAATACTTTCTTGAGATTGGATGTATTGATTGAATTTCAAGAGTCAAATTAAACTTTCTACCTTGATGGTTTAAATTTTTTATGTGAAAAAAACAAGAATACCTCAAGAGAGAGTTACCATCACATGAGATGCCATTTGCGATAAAATATTACACTAACCAAAATCACAAATATTTTCTTAGTGATAGGAACCTAACATAACCATCATCATAGGCCGAAGTGTCCTACTCACCTAACTTAACTTTGAATTCTAAAAATATTGAGCATCATACTGAGAAAAAATAGTCAACTACTTTTCTAAATAAGAGTGATAGTTTTGATTGGGTAGATTTTCAAGATCACCACAAAAATCCTCAGTGATAGGCATTTCATCTTCTTGATCAAAAGGAGATATACCTAAGGGGAAATATTCAATAATCACAACATACTCGATTTCAAAATTTTGAAAATCTAAATCTTCTTGTGGGAGCAAAGATTCATACATGAGTCTTGAAAACTCATCACCATACAATTCAAAAAAAAGGAAATGATCAAGTTCATGGTTGTCCAAGGATTCAACTTGATTAACGAGTTGATGGTCGACATCAGAAATATCAAGATTCAAATATGATTGATTGATAGAATCAGATGAATCATCATCAGGGGAAATATGTGAAAGAAAATTTAATTCTTCTTCCGCAAATTGACCTTCCGATTTACTGATTAGTTTAGGTTAAAAGCACAAAACATGAAAAGGAGGGGGACGAGGAAACAAATGAACATCGGTTTCATCTTCAATATGTTGAATTTCTATTGATGGCATTGGAAATATGTCAACCAATGGGTCTCCCCAATGTGAAGTCCTAATTAGACCTCACAACTTTTGGTGTAGGAGCCCCATCCAAAAGATCAACCCTGTTGCCATATATCTTAAAGATATGCATTGGCTCTAACTGTCAGCTAGAGAGAGAGGGATCCAATGGTGTCTACGAAAAGCAAGAAGGTGTTCCTGGTGAGTGTTAAGCTGTAAATGTGTCAAGGTTCTTCTATTGTGGAGAGGGGAGACAAGTGAGCCTCTGTGTGATAGGTAGTAGTACCACCCAAGAAGAGACACACATGAAATGAAAGGATTCGTCTAACATCTAACAGAATAGTCCATAGAGGATGCGATGGTTGTTATAACCAATCAATGAAGAAAGATATGTCTAATATCCTGTAGAATATTCCACAAGAATGGGACAACAATTACAACCATTACAACACATTCTCAATAACATAAGTACTAAAACAACCGAAATAGTTCAACTATCTTAGCACATCTGAAAGCAAACATGAAATACAAACAATTGTAGAATAGTATTACAAACATTCATAATCCATGCATGAATAATGTGTTGGCCTTGAAAGCTTTTGTTATTAAGTAAAAGTTGCAAGACACATGTTTACAATGTACATCACTAGCTCCAGTAGTGGCGCATTGGAGCCACCTCTTGCTCCTCAAAGAATTGATCCATCTCCCTAATGCCTTGCGGGAGAAGCCAAGGTGAAAATTCTTTTGCTCATACAATGAGGGAGTATATATAGCCAAGGGTACTCTTTGACTACCCCCATGATTGTTTGACTTCTTATGACTTTTCAACTTACATGACTCTTTATATTCCATGCGGGTCCTTTGGACTTCCACTTTACAATATATTTTGTATACAATATACATGATCCACAATAGTGAGGTGGCATTTGACCACTCATGACATGACATGCCATGACATTGTTGACATGGACTTCTTGATGATGTATAAATGTCAAGCCATTGTTGTTGCTAAGTGTTGGATATCCTCCTGAATATGCTTTTCTTTCCACTGCATGGCTTGGTGATGAGGAATCTTTAATGATCCCAAGTCTTGAATAGTGGTCACAAATTAGTTTCCCTTCACTTTCTCTTGATCGATCAACTTGTAAGTTCAGTTGTGAGAGAGTCTTTGAGCATGCTTCCGTCCTTCCTCTCCTTATTCATCATCTTTTCATGACCTGATAGGGTACCTATTCAAGAAATTCATTCATGACAAGATGAAATCATTATGAAAATCCCCTAGCCCAAGATGTTGCATTCTGATCCACCAATTGAGGTCAGAACAAGTGGAAAATTGGGAAGAAGGATTCAGTGACTGCAATTCCAACAGCTAGGGGAAAAGCTTGAGCCATGAGACTGCATCGTGTGTACTTTAATCAGGTCTGAGGGACAAGACTACACAGTTTCTGAAGCCAGTGGGACAGGTTGAGGAAATGAGCATTGAGAGGACACATTGCGTTGTTTTGGGATACAAGGGAGGCAAAGTTACTATGGATATGTGCAATTCAAGGGATCAAGGGATGAGCTTGAGGCTTGTGATTGTGCAGTGCGTAGTGGAGGTCGAGATGGGAGGAATGATTACAAAATTCTGGAGGTGAAGGTTGGGGCTTGGGCACAAAAACTACAGAGTGTAGCAGTATTAGGAGGCAGGAATTGTGCATTGTGAAATTCCAAGTAGAAAGGTCACAGCTAGAGTACTAAGATTACATAGTACAGGGCTCAAGGGAGGCCCCATGAAGCTAGGCTTCCCGGGTGAGAAGCTTTTTTGAAAATGGCTAAGTGTGGGATTAGTGAGATTGGTGTGAATGGTGATGCACTTTGACTATGATCACACACTTAAAATATTTGACGACATGACAACATAAATTATTTGTACACATGATACAATCATTTCCCTCCATGCAGTAGCTTTGCGAGAAGTTATAACAAGTGTGACACCAAAGATGTACTTTGTGGCAACTGTGATGACATTGGTGCGACAATGCTCAAAAATTTGGAAATGAGTGCGATGGGTAATTACAAGGTTAGAACAACTCATTTGCACAAAAATGACCTCTTAGAACCACTAGAACATGCTTATACGTAGGATGTGATAGCCAAAATGCTAAAATACGACACTTTGCTCATCTTGCAAAGGGGAACACAAGAATCTAAGAAAATAAATGAAATGAGATTCAAAGTTTGCAAAAATGACCAACAAGATCAAGGAAGGTTCTGAAATTAGGTATATGCCAAAATTTTGGAGGGTGTTGTAGTAGCTACAACACTTGGTGACACACTGGTAGAATTTAGCTTCTTTGTCTCGGTTCAATTTTCTCTCTGCAGGGCCTTGGTTCTTCAGGGAGTATGAATTTATTGTGCATATTACTTTGGTCTTCCCACTTACCTCATGAATAGACATGGTCCCCTTTATGCTACTTCTCAGTTGAACACAACATAAGATTCAACGATATCACAATTTTTTGAGTTGGGAAGGGCAATGTAGCTCACGATATTAAGATTTTCATAGTATAATTTTTCATCTCTAGAGTTGCTTTGCTTCCCATAGGCTTGGACAATACTTGAACCAGGTGGCTCCATAGACACACACAGGATAAGGAGGACTCAGGGAAGGAATCAGGGAAGCTCATAAATCAAAGTGTTTGGATTATGCTCGAACCAGGACCGGGGCGTAGATCTCATCTTCCTAATCGCGACGGTGTGAATGGTTTGTCAATCCGAGTCTGAATGCGAAAGTTAGAAGTAGTCAAAGTTGGGTTGACTTTTTTATGACTGGGTAGCTTAAGGAGACCACAATTTGGATTGAACCCGACCACTGGATTCCGGCCAACTCTAGCCAAATTCCAGGTGAAATTTTGGGGTCGTTAATTCGACTCCTACAGCTTAGAAAAATGAATTTTAAAAAGGTGCATTTTTGTTATTTTAAAACAAAAAAAAATATATAAATTAAGGGGGGTGGGGACACCAACCCCACCACCCCCCCAACCTACGCACCATACACCATATTTGAATGGGCTGGTGGGAATCAAACCCACACGACCACATGGCCAGCCCGCACAATGAGAGGCCCAACTGAAACACTTAAAAACCAAAACAGTAATACGCCAACCAACAAAGCCGGCGGAGGTGGGGTGGGTGGGCCACCCAAGGTGGGCCCAGATGACCAGTTTTTTTAAATTAAAAAGAAATGGTTATGCAATGTATAAAATGGGAGGATGTAGGATTTGACCACCTGACTTCCCCTTTAATAAATGGAGCCCTAACCAACTCAGCCAAGCAACTTTCTTGTTAACTACACCCACAAAAATTTATATAAACCCAAAATTTATTCAATGCATAGGTAGATGGAGGAACCAGGATAAGGCATGCATTTCGAGGCAGTGATTTTTAATTATTTTTTGATGCAGGTGGAACCATGAATTTTGCAGGAGGGTTGAATTTTCACTTTGTCAGAATTTAACAAATTTTATATGGATTCAACACCTCTTGTCACCACAAACACAATGATGTTGTTTGTGTCTCCATCATAGATCTGCATTTTTCAACCATTTTCAGGATGAAGGTGGAACCATGATTGCTACAAAATAGGGAGCAAAACAATGAACCTTGCAATTTTCTCGGGGAGGTAATTTTTCTCCATATCTGAATATAGTAAAGTTTATACTTGTTTTTCATGGTTTTTCACAGGGATCACAATGGTGAGGTCAGATTTACCATTTGAGTTGTAGATTTCCAGTCCACCCATAGAGTAGAATCTTTGAGGAATCTAGGGGTAATCTAAAATATTCCTTGAGCCCCAGATTCTCAACTTCTCATAATTCAGATTTTGGATAGTCGATTTTGCACTATTCAACGCCACAAATCTGATGGTGCATTCAGATTTCTCATTTTCTTATTATATTCTTCAGCCACTTTTCTAAGTGGAATGCAAGTGTTAACATCCATGTGCGAGCAGTCATGTGATTGATGCCATGAGATTGATGGTCTGAGCAGCTTTAGCAGTTTGACATCCGCTTCTTCAAATGGCCCTTGGTTTTCAGGTATATGCTATGTTCATGTACTTCTTCTTTATGCATTATGCTGCACAGATCCCTGTTGATGTTTGATGTGGGATCTTGTTTCTTACTCATTTTATGATTCCTGCTTGATGTGACGCAAAATCGCCTCTGTGATGTACTTGTTGTCATGACTCATCATTTTGGGTTTTGAGATCCCTTTGTTGTATGTTGATGGGATACTCATGTGTCACAATTCATGTTTTCCTTGAGATCCCTTTTATGCCATGTTGGCGAGATGCTCATCGTGCATGAGTTTTGTGTCATACTAGTAGGAGTCTTTTGACTGAGAGTTCCTGTAGTGGAACATCTCTTGGAGCCACTCCTGCGTGAGGGCATTTTCCTTGTATGATCGCGACATCATCTCTTGTGCACATCATCACTGTTCAAAGCACTTAATGCAGCGGCCTACACCATCTTGACACCAGGGCCCGAAGACGTAGTCCTTCCTGGACGAACTCTATTATCAATGTCTTGAGTTTTTAAACTCATGGCAAGTGTGGGATGTTTAGGTCATTAGTTGGTCATAAAAGTCAAGCATGTAATTTGCAAAACAATGTACTACAGGTTGCAGAAGTAGCAGGTGTCAGCTCATCGCTTAAGGCTCCGAAGAACAAAGGTGAAGGAGATGGAAGAAAGACCTTTTTAGGATGCTTGTGATGCAGACCCTCTCAATTAGAGGCATGGGATTAAGCCCTCCTACCTCTAATTAAAATCATTGGCTCATATTGTAACGAGAATATTGTGAGGGAAAACATATCTGATCATATTCAATAGTCATGTCGAGAGAGTGAGGACCTAACATAACCATTAGTAAAGACTGAAGTGCATCAACTGCTCAACAAAAATCTAAATAATGAGATGTTAAATGATGAAGATCGAAGAATGTTAAAAAATTACCATTGGATATACTGGTGGGAAAATGATAACTTGAATGAAAGTCATCAAAGACAGAATAATGATCAGAAGATTTGATTAAAGCATCAGATTCCTAGTTTGTAATAAATGAGGATAAATCAATTTGAACAATTATGTGAATGGTCTAAACAATCAAATTAAGTTCCTCGCAAGCCAAATGTGACAAACCATTTTCCTGTAATTGGTGAAAAACTATGCAAGAATCTAATCATGAAAAGAATTTAAAAGGGATGCCAGCACAACAAATACATGAGACCACTCAGGACATGGTCAATGGAGAAGAACTTGATTCGTGTGATGGCTTGTGCATTCATTATTATTTGAGAGGATTTTTGGTGCAATGAAGGGGAAGATTTGAAATATAACATTCACAAGGAAAATAGGGAGCTAACTATTAAGCGATGAATCTGATAGACAAGATTCCTCTAGCCAAAGATATTCTTTGAAATGATCAACTTTGTAATTCCATGGCTTTGTGAGAGATACACATTCTAATACCAAGTTTGATGCCAAATATTTGCATGAAGATGAATAGGATGAAAAAGATTCTTGAATCAGGTTAGAAGTAAAATCTCAAAAATTTGAAATATCATACTCGAAATACCAAACATTTTTCAAAAATAAATCTACATCGAGTGAAACCATGCAGAGAGAAGGGTTGTGTGGGAGAAACCATATCCATCTTAGTTCAGGGGGCTTACCAGAGTCACGATATCCTAACATAACCATCAATGGAAGTTGAAGTGCCTCGACTCCCTAGCAGGTCCCGAAACTTTCCAGGATTGGAAAATCGCATCTTGAAGATTGAACCAAATCATGGATGGTTTGAGGATAGCTGCTACCACTGGTTTCAATAAATCCACTGCTCATCGGATGTCAGCCATATTTGTCACTGATTTGACCAAAATTTTCAACTTCAACAACCACATTACTCAAGTTGAAATACTATTTTGATCACAAGTTCAATGATAAATGAATCGAGGAAATTTCATGAGAAAGTTGATTTGAAGTGTTGTCTTCATCCAAGTGAAGAGATCATGAGGGCTGGAAAGAGTACTCAAAGATTTTATTTTTTCCATTTGCCTCATGGATAATCTCACCAACTTGTGTCAATTGAGAGGTTAACTCATCGGATGTTGATGGACTTGAAGATCATGGAGTAAGCCCATCTTAAGTAGATGCATTACAGACGATAGAGAACAAGGGATAGTGAGATGAAGAGGAAGTTTTGATAAGCACATCTTCTTTGGCTAATTTGGATTTTGGATCCAAAGTAAAATATTCATGAGAAATCAAAAGATTAGCGCATGCACCTAGGTATTTGTGATTGCATAAATCAATAAAATCATCATCATTATAATGATTTTCATCTGAGGCTACAGATTGATTGAAAGAATTAATTACATTTGATTCACTACTAATATTATCATATTAAAAATCATCTAAGAATGGAAGTGCATTGCCTTTACATGGAAGATTTTTTAAAATAGAATAAATATTGAAAGCATCTTCACCTTCCTGCTCCTCTTCTTATGTAAAGTGGTTACCTTGTATCTAATCGCAATTTGAAACAACAACGTGAAAATCAAGAGAGTGTGAAAGACTAATTGGTGGAGCAGATTGATTAAGTAGATCACAATACAAAGAGTCATGGCATGTAGATGATAGAGGATCATGGAAATCTAGATCAGATAGGAGGCTAGAGTTATGAATGATAACATCATGTTGCGAAAGGGGGAAGTTAGTCTTCCCCATGGGCTTCATGAGCCATTCTGGGATTTCCTCCATTGAATTTTAGTCATGAGAAATATAAGAAGAATGAGAATTTGGATTAAGAATTTGATTTGCGTATTTCCCAACTTCACAATCACTGAAAGGAAGCACTCACATTGCTATTGGAAAAGGGGGAGGAAAATGAACAACAGGAATAATAGGTTCCTCCTTTGAAATTAGAGGTGTCTCATGACTCGCAAGAGTTGCAGAAGTAGGAAAATCAGGGGGTCAGGTTCACCGTGCAAAGAGGTAAGAACCAAGTGCTCAAACTCTTGTTCTAAGAAATATTGGTCCATGTCTTCTTCAGAAGTTTCACAACAAAGGTGAAGGAATTGATCAAAAAAATCCTTAATTGATTCATTAGGATTCATTCTTAAAAGATTGGTTCTTTTAAAAACATCTTAGTAATTATACCTATCAAAGGTTTGATGAAGCTCCCCGAGGAACTAACAAAGGGAATGGATGGAAGCAGGTGGCAAGGTATGGCATCATCTATTAACACGACCTTCAGTGAATGAAGAAAGATATGTCTAATATCTTGCAAAATAGTCCACAAGAATGGAACAACAATGACAACCATTACAACACATTCTCAAAAAGATAAGTACTAAAACAACTGAAATAGTTCAACTATGTTAGCACATGTGAAATGAAACATGAAATACAAACATCCACAGAATAGCCTTACAAACGTTCACAATCCATGCATGAAGAACATTATGGCCTTGAAGGCTTCTGTTATTAAGTAAAATTTCCAAGACACATGTTTACAATGTATACCACTAGCTCCAGTAGTGGAGCATTGAAGCCACCCCTTGCTCCTCAAATAATTGTTTTTTCTCTTTAATTCCTTGCGGGAGGAGCCAAGGTGAAAAGTCCTTTGGTCATATAATGAGGGACTATATATAACTAAGGGTGACTCTTTGACTACCATCATGACTGTTTGACTTCCTATGACTTTTCAACTTACATGACTCTTTACATTTTGTGTGTGCCCTTCGAAATTTCACTTTACAACACATTTTGTATGCAATATATATGATCCACAATAGTGAGGTGGCATATGACCACTCATGACATGACATAGCATGACACTGCTAACATGGACTGATTGATGATGTGGAAATCTCAAGCCATTGTTGCTACTAAGTGTTCGATGTCCTCTTGAAGATGATTTTCTTTCCACCTTTGCATGGCTTGGTGATGAGGAATCTTCAATGATCCCAATTCTTGAATAGTGGTCGCAAACTAGTTTCCCTTTTCTTTCTATTGATCGATCAACTTGTAAGTTCAATTGTAAGAGAGTCTTTGAGCATGCTTCCCTCCTTCTTCTCCTTATTCATCATATTTTCATAACATGATAGGGTACCTGTTCTTGCAATTCACTCATGAAGAGATGACATCAATCCAAAAACCCCCTAGTCTAAGATGATGCATTTTGATCCACCAACTTAGCCTAAAACAAGTGATAGGCTAGGAAGAGGGACTTAGTAACTGTGGAGTGCACATTTCCAGTAGCCAGGGAAGACATTTGAGCCTTGAGACTGCATAATGTGCAGTTCAGACAAGTATGAGGGAGAAGACTGCGCATTTTCTAGAGCCAATCGGACAGGCTGAGGGAATGAGCACTCAGAGGACACACTATGCATTTTTCGGAGACAAGAGAGGAATGGATACTATAGAGAAGTGAAGTTTAAGGCCTTAGAGGATTATCTTAGGACTTGTGATTGTGTAGTGCACAATGGAGGCCGAGATGGGAGGAATGACTTCGCAATTCTAGAGGTG
>APFE030763610.1:0-11019 GCA_000404065.3 Pinus taeda | reverse complement strand
CTGCAGAGAGGTGTTGGAGCTCTTATTCTTTCATCCACAGTGTTAAAAGGAACAGGTTGAGTTTAGACTGGGCAGAGAACTTGGTTTATGTTCATTACAACTTGCGATTGTTGTCCCATTACTGTGAAGATGCAAAGTCTAATGAAGAATTGTTGATTTGGGACAAGGATCCAGAGGAGCCCAATTTGGAGGATGGAGTGTTGCGATTAGAGCAATTAGAGGATGCTCTTATCCAGGTATGTCCATTGTGGTATGCATTTTCCAATTTTTCCTTATAAAGCATTTCTCTAATTCATGTTTTTAATTTTTTTGTTAACTAGTGTTTTTTTTTTTTGCATGAATTTTTTGAGCGATTCCAGGATGATGATGACCGTGTTGATATGGCACCCCCACCCCCACCTGATCCCTTGGTTCCTAGGTTCCATGGTTCAACACCAACAGCAGGGGGTTCTTCTTCATTAGCTTTAGTGCCACCACGTGGAGGCCCACCACCACGACTTCCACAGGCACCATCTTCTTCATTACCACCACATGGAGGCCCACCACCACGTTCTATTCGTGGTGGAAGGAGGAGAGATTAGTAGATATATTCACAATCTACTACTTTTTTGTCATAGATTACTCATTAGACTCGTAGACTTGTGAATTTGAATTTTGAACCTTTTTGGCTTGGCGGTGACCAAGTGACATATCTTGTAAACATTATTATTTGAATTTTGGACATGACAAATGTTGACAGTTGCTCACTTGCTAGATAAATCATAATATGCTCTATGTTTTATGTTTTATAATATGCTTAAATGTTTTATATTTTATAATATGCTTAAAAATTTGATGTATGTTTGTAATAGCTAGAAATTAGAATATAGATGATTGTTGTACTTGTACATACTAGTAACTACAATGGAATCATGGATGCCATATCTATCTTGATATATGCAAAAATATGCATGTTTTCATGTCTTCTACAATTAATTTGGTATTTGGGATGTTTGATTTGAGTATAAATGCAAAAAAATATAAAAAAATATATATATATATAGCAGACGCTTCGCTTCTTAGATTTTTGGAAAATGACGCTTCGGCGTCCCCGCTTCCGCTTCAACGCTTCCGCTTCGCTCCCGCTTCGTGCAACATTGTTCAGGCTCATTAAATAATGCTTTCATGGAAAAGACCAAAAATTAACAAGGAAAGGGAAGTGCCCCTCATACGATGGCAGCAACCCTCTTTGGGCAGCACATAAGATTAGTATGCACCAATGAAGAGGTATATGATCCAAACTTCCCATCGGTAACAACTATAACACAGTCTAGCTAAACTGAACGCATGTTGGCCTAGAAGGTGTCCAGCAGCAAAAGATTACAATGCGTAGCCATTATTTCTCTATCAAAGGCACTTCATAGATTATGATATTTTCAAAAAGATTACAATGTGTAGCCATTATTTCTCTAAGAAAGGCACTTCATAAATTATGATACTTTCAAAAATGATACCAAACTCTAATAAATTACTGTATGCTCTTACTATAAATTTTCAAATATACTTCAGGCTAAAATGCAAGTGAAATAAGAACCTCTACATTAAAATTTAAAATCTTGCATCCACAGGCATATAACTATGAAAACACTTTTGGACAACCACTTTGTCCAGCTGAATGGATAGAATACCCACTTACCTGCATGGAAAGCATATAACTGACACAATCAAAAAATCGTTGCGAGGGAATTGGTTTCCCCACAATAGCTTGAGGCAATTGTGACAGTGCTAACGCAGCCTGTTTCAGCAAAGACATTTTGCACTTTTAGCAAATAACAAATAAAATATCAACTGACACAAAACATTGAATGCTAAATTCGGGTGACTTCCTACACCTTTAGGCCTTCAGAAGAGCAATCTGAAATTGGCCAACCATGATCCCTAGTCGAGAAAGGCCAGGCACCCTTGGAAATATGACGATACCAGAAATTCAAATCACCTGGACAATCTGCTATAACCTTCCAAACCAACAGCAACAGTATTCACTTCTTCAACTCCAAGTAGATAGAACATGATAAAACATGAAGTTTTTTTAATTCTAACGTATGTACACATACCAACCTGTGACCTTTCTATATACATATGTGCCTTCTTAAGCATTGGACCACAATCATCAAGGAGGTCAGTCGATATAAGAGCTTGGGTAGCAAACGCTGTATCCCACAACTGACTGCCATTGTAACCCTAAAATGAAATATCAATGAGCTGCTATGAGGAAAAAAAACATCCCAAATGCAATAAGATACAATATCAACAGTAAAAACTTTTGCGAGAAAACTGCCTAAATTCTTTTATAGAGTATCAAAGATATTAATTATCCACCCTGAGCTTCAAGGAAAGGCTTTAAGCGGACAATCAAATTCACGGAAACAATGACCAAAAAAAGGGTTGTATCCTGACCTGCATCTTCATGCCATCTTCTGCAACCCATAGATAGTCTAAGACTCGTGGAAGATGCCTTTTAAATGCCTCTGAGTTTGAATCTTCTACCCAGCAACAAAGCATATTCAATACCTACAATATTGCAATGACCATTATAATTTCTTCATAAATACATTAAAGCAGATCAAAGAATCAGCAACCTTTGAACATTAACACCATCCATAAATGTGGAACAAAATGAGGTTCCCTACAAGATCTTCCCATGTGTATCAATGAAATAAATGTCAAATCTTCGAAGTCTCTTCAACAAGCTCTTCTTCTCTATCCCTTACTCCATTGTAAACTAGCAATTCGTGGCAAGTATTTTCCTTCGTATAGCATGTTTTCATTTTACTTCAAAAAGGAATATTGAAAATGAGAAAAAAAGGATAATAAAACAGCCGCCACTGTAAGTTCATTGTTTTCTATCATTCATTAACACTATAACAGAAACACAATAATTTTTCATCTGATTTGAATTCTAACATTTTACTCCGGATCACTTCCGCCAAAAAAAATCATGGAAAATGCATCATATTACAGGCAACTGGTTATTATACTACTTATCACTTCCATAATTATCATATCTACTCAAAAGGTAAATCGTGTCATTCTCTTTAAATCTTAGGTTTCAAGAACATTTAATGCCTTTCAAAAATGTTTTCTTGCATACTTTTAAAATATGATGAGATCATTTTATTGAAGTTCAACAAATGACCAATAAGTAGGTCAATGGTACTATGAAGTACAATCAGTGATGACAGTCTATGGGATTGCACTAGGCTACTCCAAATGCAAAATAAACTAGTTAAAACTGAAAAATAAGTTAGTCAAAAAGGCCCTACAATAATAAAAGAAATAAAGAAAGCTCTACAAAATGTCCTTGGCTCGAGACAAAGTTGAAAATATATGGAGGAAATATTTGTCGCTGCCTCCCCAATGAGAAGCCAACAATCCACTATGCAATGATGTCATGAAGAGAAAGTATAACACAAGGACTCCTTGGCTACGTAATGTTGGTGTGGAAATTTCTAAGTCTGACACATCAAAAATCCCTACTGCATTATCTGGTTTATTATCTCCTACTTGTTCTTTTGATTAACAAGTTATTTATTAATATAAATACCGAAATAAATCAAATGCAGCCTTCACACATATGCAGATCAACAACTGAAATAACTGAGACAACACAAGGGATACCGTTATTTTTGGACAATCGTCCCCAGAAATACCCAATGCGGGAAAACCGGTGTAGCAGATATGAGGGTTTTATTATTATGCAGTTTTCTTAATACAACTAGGGTGCCATAAATGGCTCACCCTTCATAGATTTTCCTTGGCAGAAATACCTTGCTCCGGAGACAAATATTCCGGTTGATCAGCAACCAGATGATTTGCCCCACAGTGACTGCATCACCCTCCAGGGACTGCGTCACCCTCTACGGCGCTGCACCTGCCTCTCAACTCTCAGTTTGCCCCACGAAAACACCACAACGCAGCTCTTCCTGCCCATCATCAGCTCTACTAGCCTCTGCGTTTACCTGCGTCAGCTTCTCGGCCTCCTGCATCCACAACACTGGCCCTCCAAGCCTCTGCGTCATCTCTGGTTGTCTCTACGTCAGCCCACGCTACCTCTGCACTGTCTCTCCGGCACTATCTCTACCTCTCTACTATGTATCATCGGCCTTCTGCCAAACTGGCCCTCGCTGCAACATATCACTAACTCGATTTCTCAGCAAACCCTGCCCCAGAAAATCGAATTGACTAATCAATATGGTGTATCTCCAACTGACCCTCAAGCCTCCTCTTATACTTTTCCTGTTGACGATTCAACAGCCGAGATTAAGTCCCTAATCAACGGCTAAGATTAAATCTAGCTTGATTCTCGTCATTTAGAACTTTCTCACCCATATTATATTAATACACATTAATATTTTATTTTTCCTAAATTTAGACTTAGGGTCACATTAAAAATATTAATTATTTTAATATCTCTCCATCCGGGAGGAATTTCCCCAAACGATTTCTGGATCTTGGAGAACTCATGTGCCTTAGCCGCTCTAGCAATTTTCATGGCTAGAGCACATCCGATGCTACCAAAAATCAACAGTTGGGAGGAGCTTAGGCACCACAAGCAAAAGCTTTCCTAACAACCAAGGCTAATGGAAAAAAATTTGCAAGAGGATCCTAGCTAGGGTTGGGTGCTCAAGGTGGCACATTCCAAGGGTAGGCACTCCCCTCTAGTCTCATCGTAGCTCGAACAACTCTAGATCGAGTCACAATACAAGGTCTAACATATCTTGTCCCTCCTCTATATTTCACTTAGCACCACCAAGCACTTAAGTAAATTAGAAAAAGAAGGTGATTAATCTCACAATTCAAGATCTAGAGGAAACCTAAAAGGTTTTCCTTTTGAAAGAAACAACCTCACACATGTAAAAAGCCAAACACTTCTAGTCACAGTACCAAATGAAGATGGAGAGGACCCTCGTGAATCCTAGAACAAGTAGTGATATCTATAGTGGATCTCATGGAAGATGAAGCACCTAAGGATCAAATGTTCCTCAAACTCAACCTCCTACATATACCATAACAAATAAATCCTCTCCTCTCATGGGATGCAATGGTCAATGTAGAGGCCTAGCCAGAATTTTTACCCCTAAATCCTACCAAAATTTACAATTGCAGTTTAAATAGGAATTTATCAATTTAACTCACTCATACATACCTAGCTTTCGCTTTTGATGTCGATCTCAGGCTATCGTCACTCCAATTTCTCTCTTGTTACCAAATGACCAAATCCTCCCTGCCAAACTGGGCACAATCCTTGGTACCCAGTTCCAAAATACTTCGTGATCGAAGCACTTTGGCCCCGTGCCCAAAAGCTTCAAGAATAATTGCACAAATCTCTAGTTCTGAATTCCAATCTTCAGTTCATAATTTCAATCTTTCGTTCCCCTTCGCCCCCTTCTAGTTCTGTGCATACTTGTATAAGTATCTTTTCCAGGTGGTCGTCGCCTTCTTCCACCGCTATCGACAGATTTGATTTAAGGGGTCATAAGGTTACATGTCGATGGAAGGTGAGGTGCGAAAATTTAATAGCCATAGATATTAATATGTTTGACTTTTACTTTTAAATTTTAATTATAGGTACATTTATATATTAATATGTTTGTGATGTTTATTATCTAAATTAATTTTATAAACTTTAATTATAATATTTAAATAAAGTAAATTTTATATTTTTTATAATATTAATTAACTTTAATTTATGTCGAAAGAATTAATTTTATTCATTAATCTTATACTTACGAAATATTTGTTATGCATATTCTAAGTGTCAAATTTTAGATAATATCTCCTTTCCTAATTATTTTAAGTACTCAAACCTTTTATTATTTATTTAAACATTTTTCATATTTATTTAATAAGTATATCAGTGCAAGGAATGCAATGTATGCATATGTAGCTATCATATGCATACATCGTATACATGTTAATACCTTTCTTCCTACAAATCGAAAATGGGTCACTACAGTCAAGCTCAATCCAAAGTTGATGAGAACAAACCCTAAACTGCTCAAATGGGAACCTAAGACCAGTATCAAGTATACTTTGGAAAGACACTAAAGCCATCCCTCAATAGTAGAATATGCTCTAAATAGAAGACCATCTTAGGGCCAAAAGCTTGGGAAGGGGCAATCCAAGTAACCTGTATATACCATGAATAAATATCCTCCCTTGAAACCCTCTTGAGACTTTTCTTGAAGGGAACCACGTGGCTCAAAGCATCCAAAGAGCCACTGAAGTGGGACGGCAATTGATAGAAATGTTGATGGACTAAAGAAATGAGGAAGCATCATACAACCAAACACATCTTTCTCTTGAGATGGTAGAGGTAATTTCCTCTAAAGAGAAAAGGCCCAAGTGGCAATCCACGTAACCTGTATATACCATGAATAAATATCCTCCCTTGAAACCCTCTTGAGACTTTTCTTGAAGGGAACCACGTGGCTCAAAGCATCCAAAGAGCCACTGAAGTGGGACGGCAATTGATAGAAATGTTGATGGACTAAAGAAATGAGGAAGCATCATACAACCAAACACATCTTTCTCTTGAGATGGTAGAGGTAATTTCCTCTAAAGAGAAAAGGCCCAAGTCAAGGCATCTCTCTAGAACTAGTGATTTTTTCCTAGGCAAATTCATTGTTAAGTTTTAGTGCACTCATCTGCACATTTTGTGATCAAGATGAACTTCTCCTTACTTCTTCTTGGTTGACTCAACATCAACAATCTGTGGATACATTAGCAAGGGATTCAACATCAATGATCTATAGACACATTAGCAATGGATTCAACATCAACAATATGTCAATACCTTGGCTCAATGTTATTAAAACTAGCCAAACCGACCAATTGGACCAGCGCTGGGACATTAGCAATCAAAACCGATGGTTTAGAGGCCCCACATGAATTTTTGAGTAAAGTAAAGGCCAAACATTAGAGGACGGTGGAGGAACATCGAGCCACTAGTGATACATGGGGGCCACCCATAGAGAAATGTGGCCCACAAAGGAACACGGACTCATTGGAGGGAGTTTGGTGGGGGAAATTCAAAGTTGGGACCACATGGGCATTTTGGAGGCTCTTTTATAAAAAGAGGAAGAGGCACTCATTTTGGTCATTCATGATTATTTGAGAATTGTCTCAGCCTAGCATGCTTGAGCTGAAGCCAAGTTTGCAAGTGTTTTGAGCACAAGAGAATTTCCGAACAGAAATCTCAACCCTTGCTTTGGTGGACTTCGAGTGCCAGCCCAAGCAGGGAGTCCTATCCTTTCCAGTTCAATGTAGGAGTAGTGAAGTGCGAGTTTGAGGGAAGTTCTAGTGACAACAGCGCAAGCACTGCACAGTCCTTGGCGGAGTCACACTTGGGGGTTGAGGCCAGAAGGGAGTTTGGGCCTGAAAGATTCGAATTGGATCATTATATTGTTTGTCATCCATCTCGATGCATTTAGAGTGGAAAAAGTGGAGGAATTAGCGCACGGGACCATTTTTAGCAGCGAGACCCAATTTGGCGAAACAAGGTTGAAACCTTTTGGGAGTGTTTTGGGGCACCAAACAACATTTTTTGGGGGTAAAACTTTCTTGCTTTAGTGCCACACCTTTTCACGTTATTCTACACACATACACCTTTCTAACGGCGTAAGAAGCGCGTCAATCGGAGTCTGTATGCAAAAGTTATGCCACTCAGAAGTTGACCTTGTTTTCACACTGGTAGTTCGAGAGGATGTCGCATTAGCCCCCATTATTCATGGAAAAGGGGCTAACCACATGTTTGTGATGTAAAAGACTCTAGAAGAGTCTATTTTTGTAACTCTAGTTAAGAGTTGATGTAGTCAAACTTAACCACTAGTAGGCTATCGGGTTGTGTTATAACCAGTCTACTAGAAGGAAGACCCATTCCATTCTTTCGAGAGCATTTTGTTTCATAACTGAGCAAAGATAGCCATGAGAGATAGGAGATAGAGCACACAGAGAGGATTTGTACATTGTAGCAACCCACGGGCCACATCCATTACTTCTTTGTACCTGTAGCGAAACGGCCTCACCTTCCAGCTGGGTTTTCTCCCAAAAGGGTTTCCCAAAGAGCATATCTTGTGTCTTGTGTGTGTGTGTGCTCATTTTATCGTTCTCTACTTTTTTGTATAATTTCCATTCGCAAGCATGCACTAATTACAGTTAAATCCACAGATCTTAAAGTCTAATAAACTATAATAGTGTAGAATTTTTAGAGTTCTAATATAATATTATTAGATTTGTTGTGACGAACTACCGAGTAGAATATCCACGGCAGTTTACAGATCACTGAAACTTGAGGAGTCCGAGGAGGAGTTTTGTTGGTGATTGCAATCATTGCGAGGGCTTTTTGCAACAGAATTATCAGGTGGGTCGAATTACCCAGCAGTAGTGCCATTGAGGGAAATTGGGCCGAAATTCAAAAGTCAGCAATCGACAAATTCCTTCTTAGGTTTTTATGGGTATTTGGGCGAGGGCCTAGGGTTAATTTCCCGGAATTTTCTGAGCAACAGAGGAGGCCTTAGCAACTATTCTTCACAGCCAGCAGCTCATTCTCTGGGCATTCCAACGCAAAGCCAAAGGAAGATGAGCCAGCACGCTCGGAGGACTTCACATTCATCACTTGGGCTTAGCTTGCCTGCATTGGGCAAGCCCAGGTGCATACTTTCCAAGCACCCATTGTAACCTTGTGATTTATTAATAAAATGGCTCAGCAACACAGTTTTTGGCTCTATTTCATGTTCTGATATTTGGGCAAATTTTCTGTGTGTTTTGTCTATGCAAGCTTTGTTTATTACTGTAAATTTTCCTTAGGGATATTATAGTGGTATCAACGCTCATAGTCTTGGCTCAGCCTGTGGGGAGCAGTATCAGTCTATAACACCAGAAGGCCAACAAAACGTAACTTACAGGAGACAGAGTTAGAGAAGCAAAGAGAGGCAGCCACAAATCACCCCAAATCCAGAGGTTGTTGAACCAGAGGTTGAAAGGCCAAACATGGGGGATAACGTGGGAGACAAGGGGAGTAAAGAGCAGGAGTTTTCCCAACAACTTCTCAAGGCCGTGCAAGATTTGTCCAAAGGTCTTGACGAGCCGAGGCAACAAAATTTCAGTGACAACAGGGGCAAAGGGATTCAAGGGGAATTCCAAATTGGTGAGGGCTCTGGTACTTCACATCACGAAGGGGGTCATCACCCCAACATACCCCTCATTCCCACCCCACCACCTAGGTCCACCATTCCTACATTCATAGCATCCGATGTTGGAGAGCCGCAAGGGCAAGAGGAGATGCCAATGGGGGACTATTTTATAGAGTATCAGTGATATGGGCTTGACTTTAGAGAGGCCATTACCTTCAGGGACTTTTGTCAGCTAAAAGGTAATAACAAGGGAAAGGGACAAGTTGGAGGACGTTACATTCATGGTGCCAATTTACAGTGCACCATGGGGAGATTGTTCCTCCAAACTTTTGATGGGTTCTCCAAGAGCTCAGCAAAAGAGTGGGTGGAGAAGTTGGATGTCTATTTCTACATTAATCAAATGACAAAAGGAGAGGCAATTAAAATTGCAACTTTGCATTTAGAGGGAGAAGCCCACAACTAGTGGTTCCATGGGCTAACCACAATGGGGCATGTCGGAGTGGCAACCTACGAGGAGTTTACTAGGAAGGTGTTGGAGCGTTTCGAGGGGAGAGACCCAGAGGAGCATTTTGGAGAGTTGACAAGGCTCAAACAAATAGGAAGCGTTCAGGCCTAAATTTCAAAGTTTCTGACGCTGTCAGTAATGGTGCCTGATCTATCAGACGCCAAGAGGGTCTTCATGTTTGTAGAGGAGCTAGCAGAGCCACAGAAGGGATTGGTGAGGTCCAACAGGCCCACTACCTTACAGGATGCAGTCGAGAGGACCCGAAATTTGCAGGATGCCCTACCCAGGGCTAAAGCATTGTTACCCCCCTTGACAGGGATTACAGCAGAGGGGAAGAGTTACGAGGGCTCCACCACCGAGAGCTAACCAAGGGCGTGGCAACTAGATGAGGAGACCTGTCAAGAACCATGGGCACCAGGCCATAGATGCACAGCATGCAAGGCCGATTACATTGAGGTATTTTCTGACAATGACCTGGAGGACGATGTAGAGTTGGAAGTGGGTGGAGATGACAGTGCGGGACATGTGGAGAGGGGACCACCACCACCATCACCACCAGGGGGAGCTCTTTTCGCACCAGCAGCAAGGGTCCTTGCATCTTTGCAAGGGGTAGCCAATTTTTTTACCTTGAGGATCAAGGGCAACATGTTTCAGTTTTGGTGGACAGTGGGGCTACCCACAACTTCATCGATCCACAAATGGTTTAGAGGAGGGGCATAACAACTGAGGAGTTTGAGGGATTTTCAGTTCTTGTGTCGGGAGATAGAACCATGCAGTGCAATCACTATGTTTCCTCCTTAACAATCACCATAAGGAACTACTCAGTGACAGACAACTTTTTTGTGGGAGATGTGCCAAACACCAACGTGGTGATGGGTGTCCAGTGGCTCTACTCATTTGGCCGAGTCACTACAGATTGGACGAAGCTGGAGATGGAGTTCACAGGATCGGATGGAAAATTGGTTTTGCTGAGGGGTATGCACTCTTACCCTCCACAGACTGTTTTAGCCCACAGGATGGAGGTTGATTTGAGGCATGGTCAGATTGAGTGGGCCATGGAGTTGAGGATTTCTGAGGCTAGGGGTCAGCCCAAGCCACCACACCCAGACATACAAACTATTTTGGACACGTACCCGGCGGTGTTTGGAGACATACTACCTGGGCAACCTCCCAATTGGGGTTTTGAGCATACTATTCAGTTGGAGCCGAGGGTACAGGTCGTGATCACTTCACCTTACAAACATCCCAAGGCATACAGGGATGAAATTAAGAGGGCCATCCATGAGTTGTTGGCAGTTGGGCACATCAGGCCTAGCTCTAGCCCTTTTGTTACATAAGTTG
>APFE030763601.1:25930-48660 GCA_000404065.3 Pinus taeda | reverse complement strand
TGGTGCTTTCAAAATTCATTTAATATAATACACAACCACGATGTGTTAACTCTTACAAGCCTCAGTGAAGGAGTTTTTAGATCTATTGGGAACAAAACAAGTCTCTAATACTTCAACATCATATATGTAGAGTTAAAGTATGATTGGAATGACAAAGTGTCCTACTATCTTAGACAAATTCAAATAGTTTTGTCTAAGGTAATAAGCTTCCCCACCAATCCATAACACCATCTTATACTATATGCATTTACAAAATAATTCTGATACACAACACAATCTTACACTACATGCATTTGCAAAGGACTTTTTAGTAACAATAACATCACTAAATGTTGCAAAGCTTAAAACCCTGTAAGCAATATCATGGCTTCAAGAGTTGGTGTAACGAGCCCTGTCAGCAGAAAAGCAACCAATCCCCTACATCTCTAGCTTTGCGCGAAGCCATTTGGTGAAGTGAAGAAGATATGATTTTTCTCCATGCGTTCCATTGTACACATCACAACTCCTAAGTCTTGTAGAGGATGACAAAGAGGTTGAGGTCCTTGTAAATGAAATATTCTTTGATGGGTTGCTTGCTTGCAATATATTTTTATGACCTGCAACATTGTCAAGGCCCATTGGGCACCTGTAATTATGTGATACTCAATTACTTTGTGCATTGTTCGACAAAAACTCCTTGTATAATGACCCATACTTTTGAGTATCATCCAACTGCTTTAATATGATGAATGAAGGGCCATATGAAAAACTTGGTATGTCATTAGTGTTGCTTAATAATGAATTTTGAGGCGAATATGAAATGGATGTTTATGAAAAAAATTTCCTTCTGATATTCAAGGGATGGGCGTCATTGTTGGTGGAACTCTACATATCAAATTTGTTGTACTCAATTAATAAAGTGGATTGAGATTCATCATTTTTTGAAGGAAGTGGAGGAGATTTTGGAGAATAAATTAAGGAGTGAGTGGCTGAAACAAATGATGATGAAGAAAGATTAGTGTCACTATTCTTTGTTGATGCTGATGAAGAAAGATTAGTGTCACTATTCTTTGTTGTTATGAATCTGGCACTCTCCAGTTGAAGCAATTCAATCTTTCTCCTCCCCATAATCCTTATTTGTTCCATGTTTTTTCTCTCCACACAAGCACTTTGAATTTTAAGAAGACTGTCAGAAAAAATATTTCTAAACCAAAGTTATGTACAATTTAGTCCCTGCATTTTAAGCACCACCACTAACTGCACATAAAATATAAGATAAACAAGAATATTTTTCTTTGCTACCCTTTCCTATGCTACCGCCTTACAACGTTTCCTTTGCAACATCTGGTGCAATTGCTAGTTATATAAATTTTAAAATCAGCACAACCTCCCTTGCAAAACTTAGTAAAACCACCCAGTTAAAGTCAACAAAAAACCACTCAAATCTCAAGATAATGTTATGGATTAAGCGACACTCCATTCATATCCAAATTATACTTAAAATTTTGTGGTTTGAATTTTATATATATATATAACTTATTAACATAAATTAATATATCTAATCAAATAGAATTAAAATTAAGTTTATATTAATATAAAATTAACCAAATACATAATAACATTCATAGCAATTAATTAAACAATCGTTTTAATCTAATGTATAAATTATAATTTTCCTCTCAATATTAACAATAAAATCTTGTCATCATCCTTTCAACACTCACATACAATTATTATTATCATCATCCTTTCACCACTAATATAAAAACAATATTACACCATTTATCTCTTACCCACTTGAATTCAAATTTACGTATTTTTCAAAATAAATAGTTCCAATTAATTACAATTACAATTTTCAATATAACAATTTTTTTCTCACAAAAGTGTAGTCTAGTTTTCTATATTTTGGCCAATTTTCAGGTATATTCTAATCAATTTTACTTAAAATCTAACATAAATTTGTTGAAATTGAAAGTTTGAATTGTATAATCTACACAATTGAAGTACCCCAAAATTTTCAAGGCATTGAATTCATTTGTAAATTAAAAATACAATTTAAATAGCAAAAAAATACAATCTCACAAAGAGTTGTATTAAATTTCGAGAAAAAACAAACCAAACCATAGAATAATTAAAGTACATCTTTTCCCAAATATTTTATCAAGTGTTCTCAATTTACCACATAAAATTTGACCCTCACAATTTCTAAATACAAACATTCAATATAGATCAAATTTATTTTATTTTTGTAAGTTGTTTTTGCATTGAAACATCAAATATTTACATTAAATAAACTAGTTTTACTATCCCTGACTTGCCACCTTGGAAACTAGACCAAGTCAATAACTAACAAAATTAGCTTCAACTAGCTATCCAAAAATTAAGAACAACAAAAGACAGTGTTGCCCAACCATGGGGGAAACTGGCAACAAGAACCAAATTGGGTAGTATTTAGAGACTACAAAGTCTAAGATAACAAGAAAAAGAAACTACACATAAAATCTAAAAAGAACTTATCAACAACGCAGATGGGAAAGCATTAACATCAAGAATTGAAACAATAAAATATAAGGAACTTAGGCATCAGGAGGATAATGAAGTAGGGAGGTTGATGGGTTGTTCTTCAACCTTGCATGGAAGTAGAATTACAGAGGTAGGTGGTGATCCCATTTCAATCTTGGAAAGTCTTTCTTCCACATCTAGCATAAGGTTTTTGAGATCATCTAGTTTGTGCATTAGGTTGAGCTAAGTTTGTCTCTACTCAACCAAATTCTCCTCTAGCAGCAACTAAACATGCTAGTATAAATCAACTCTATAAAGATAGTCGTTTTGGCAGCCTCGAGAGTAACCTATATCTGGGACCCATAAGGCTATATCGGCCATGACTTCAAAATACAAAGTGATTTGTCATTCATGTCGAATTTCCTCTTTCACGAGATGGTTTTCCTCTTGAATGTTGAGAGACATATGTGTATGGTAGCTACAAGCTAAAGATTCAACTTGTTGTCATGCTTGAGAGCCCCCTGAAGTGCCATGACAACCATTTTCACATTGACAACGAGCTCACTGATGATTCATAGTTGCTGGAGGCAACAAGATGCCACAAAGACCTAGACAAAGATGGGAGGAAAGCTACAAGAGGCAGTTATGAAAGAGAAAGGTCATAATAACTTGCCAGAGAGGTTACACCAATGATGAGCTTGTGGCTAAGCCTTTGCCATTAAGAAAAACTGCTATAAGAGAAAGCAAAGCCAGTGAAACAGACAAAAGGAAACATGCCCAAACAACCATAACTCTAACCAATAAACCAAAATGAAAAATATAATAAAATGAACCTAATTCACACCGAAAAAAAAACAAAAACAAAAAAACTTGGCCACCCTCCTTGAGAAAGGAGGTGCCATAAATTTACCACGGGATAGTATATGATAGTATATGCGTGACGAAGAGACAAGAAGAGAGGGTAGATCAAATCCACAAGATCCAAAGATCGACCCCATCGAGGTATAATTCAAATTTTATTATTTACCATTACATTTTCAATCGTATATCACATATTTAATTATAACTATATGATATCAAAGTCTACACTTGTGTGAGTAATCACGTACACTACACCTTCACTGCACATCAAATATTCCATAGCAAGGGCTCGAAAAAATAAATAATCCATATTGATTTCAAACAAGTGAGGGTTAACCATTTTATTATCATGTCTTAGGTCATAATTTCACAATTAATTGAGCACTGCGAAAGGTCATTTAAAAAAAAAAGGGTCATCATTATAAATTAGTCTTTCAACCTAGTCCCAAGGGACACATGGTTTCAATTTCTCCATTGGTTTGAATTATCAAAAAAAGATCATGTCGGTGCCGTCAACTAACATCATTAGGATGGGATAACGGATCTATCCTAAGATTATGTTAAGATAATTTCTCCAGTAGACATAGTAGTTTAAATAAATTAAAACACATAACTGATTCACATTGTAGTGATGTCATTGTTGATCATACTCCACTCTCAAGTTATTTTGGTTTTGGCTATAACCACTTCGATAAACCTAGTCTGATATCCACTAAAGTGTCAACACTCTCGCTCATAATAAAATGAGGTTTTCTACGTGTCAAATTACTTTTTATCACTCCCATTTATTAAATTAGAGAATTGCTTACTTTATGTCTTGCAGATTGGTTAAAGTTTAGTTTATTGGAGATAATGTAAGAAGGTTGATAATCGAAGACAAGTATAACTAGGATTGAAAGTAAAAGACTTGATTCAAATTTATCAATAACTTAATTTAGTGTTTTTTGGAAAATGATTACATGGTTTTGCTGCTTTTAATTATCTTATTTTATTATATAAAGATAAATTTGATTGTTTTATTTTTTATTGGTGTATAGTATAATTAAATAGAAAACAAAATAATTTTCTTTCTTCTACATGAAGAAACAAAAATAACAAATTATATATATGAAGTCTAAATCATTAATCTCAATTCAACCTATGAGGACAAAGTTGTGAGTGATATTTAAATTTGCTTACTAGAATATGAACGTGTTACTTGTTTCATTCTTTTATGTGTATCAATAAATTTTATCTTACTAAATTCTAACTCAATTTTTACTTAATATGACATATGCTTTATTGTATAATTACTTAATTACAAATCTATTAATGTTTGAAGATTTTAAGTAGGTTTTTACACATTGAAAGTTTCAAAAAGCCAAAGAGAGAAATATTTTATTTGATCTAAGAGACACATAATTTTAAGATGAGAATGTTCTATTATAACAAGGCCGCATATCTAGCATTCTCTGTTGCTTAGTTTAATTATTGAACTTTAAAAGGTATGAACCATCTGGTTTACTACTCATAGTCCACATATTGGCTCATTATGACAAGGTTTAAAAAGTAAGATCCCTTGATAAATGTATTTCAAGATATCAAAACTATGAAATTATCAATTCCCTTCGATCTTAAAAAAAAAAAAAATTATTATTATAATTTTTATAATATATTCATTTTAAAAATATTTTAAAATGTATATATATACAAGTATTATATACACAAGATTATGTCATTACTTTTATATAGGTAGAGTGATTAGATGTCTCAATCCAAAAGAAACTCACTCAATTACTATCAAATTATCAATTCTTTTTAGATATATATATATATTATATATATATATAATATATATATATATTATATATATATATATTAAAATTTGTAATCTAATTAATATATAACACAATATTATGTTATTATAAAATAAGTTAAAAGTAATAAGAAAGATAATATTAAGTTTCTATCCAGTTATCGATTATCTTAAATCTTTTGGAAAAAATATTATTACATTTTTATAATATGATTATGCTACAATTTATTTTAATACATTTTATGTATATATGACACACTTATTATGCCATAAAATTAACATAAGTTAAGAGTAATAAGAAAAGTATTAAGTTTTTATCATGTGATATATGTTAACTTAATGTTAAAAGTTTTTTTTTAATAGTTATGATTTTTTTCATATATTTCTTTATGTTTTCTCTTTATAATGACTTTTGAGTCACCTTAATTAAACATCCTAATCAATGGCTATGAAATTTTTAAGTTATGGTATCTATTAAAACCTTCTAGATGACATTTCTTGTGATGTATCTCTACAATTTCAATCCTATGCAGTTTATAGTAACTTTGTGATGAATGTGATGGTGGAAAGAATGAGAAGGTGCCTTGGAATTGGTATCTCAGTGTGATATATCATTATCCTTATGTAATTATTGTTATGTAATGAAATTCAACCTATAAATTTATTGATGTGGTTCCATTTGAATGAGGGATGGGGATGTGGAAAGCATGTTCTTTCACAAGTTGCTAAAAATATGATAATTTTATTTTTATTATTTATAGCACAACTTATGTCTAATTTCACTCTAACAAATCAATTAATAATACTTCAATATCATTATTAAATAATAAAATAAATAAATAAATATATATATATATATATATATATATATATATATAACCATTTAATAAATTGAACTCAACATCAATTTAAAGTTGTTTATCCTAATTATTTATTATGAGCATAGGTTTATCTTAACTATGAATCTATGAAGTATGGAGAGGGATCAAATATCTCCAGATGCAAACCACTAAACCACTTTTTGAGTACAAAACTTGAGGATATGTTTCCATCTCAAAATATTTAATTATTTTCTCAATTACTTATTACCATCTTAGTTCTATCTTGACTTTGAATCTACAAAGCATTGTGAGGGATCAAACTTATCGAGATGCAAATTACTTTTTGAGTACAAAACTTGAGAGGTTTCCATCTCAAAAGTTTTAATTCCTTTTGTTAGCCTCACTCTCACATTAAAAATAATTCTAAGTCCAAATAATTAAATTAATTAAAATCATGAAAGCTAGGATTTAATCCTACCTTTCTAGATTGAATTTGTTCCTCATGGTGAGGAGATTGAATTTGTTTCTCATGGTTAGGAGTCAATTTAGGGTTAGTTGGTTGAGAGATTCTCTCCAACTAGCTAGGCTCCTAGATTAGTGTGTTGTTGAGATATTTTCTCAACCATAGTGTCAAGATAGACTACTATCTTGAGACCAATTTCCTCATGTATTTATATGTATCATAAACATTATTTTAATAATGAGAGAAATTCATAAAAATGAATGTATTTATATGTATCATAAACATTATTTTAATGAAAAAAATTCATGAAAATGAGAAACTACCGGAAAGTCTCTCATGCCTTTGCCTTTTCCGCCATGTCTGGTTTTTATATTTCTAAATTTTTTTTTATTGAATTTATTTTGTGTGTTAGTTTCCTTCATGTGGTATCGAAGCTGCGGTGAGATTAGTTAGAGCTGAGTTTTAAGAAATGACCAACGTGGAGCAGAGTTTCACGAAATTACCATCGTGGAAGTGTACCGAGCAATGAATATTTGAGAGGGAAACCACGACTTTTCTAGAGAATGCAGACGTAGATACAGGCTGCGTGCACATATTGTCTGTAGCATGCACTAATCTGGAGGACTGACTAGAGATTCTCTGGTTGATATCGTTCAGCATCATGGCTCCTTGACCGCCACAGGGTTTTATAAGGGCGAATGGATATGCCATTAGTGTGGCTAACCTCGTACTATTAGTCTTCATTGCGCCATTAATGAAAATTTTTGAGCAGACAAAACTATATTGCATACGATTTTTATGTGTTAATACATGGCTTTCGTTTTGGTGATGAATACAGTGCAGGCAGCATCAATTATCGCTGTGGGGGATGAACGCGCGAATGAAATTGGACGAGAACAGAACTGAACCGGCAAACGAGATGAAACCCATCTATTAGAATTCTCAGGAAAATAAGCCTATGAGCTCAAATCTGGCGCTAAAAAATCCGTTCAAAAACTTCCAACATGCAGAATCGCTGAGATCTACGGTGATCCGAGAGCTTCCAAACTGGTTCAGGTCGATTTAGCGCTAAAATTGATCGATTGACCCTTGTCAAAACAACCCTCCTAAAAACCTCTCGTTGCATTTTTATTGAATGAACTGTTTGTGTTTAAAATGAATCGCATTGAATACTGAACCTGTTATTAAAAATTTGCCTTTGTTTATTCGTTTAGAATTTTTCACATTACAAGCACCGGACATGGACGCTGAAATGTGGCATGAACCAGCCAGTCGTCTGCTCAAAAATTTTCATTAATGGCGCAACGAAGACTAATAGTACGAGGTTAGCCATACGGCATGTATTAACACATAAACCAGCCAGTCGTCTGCTCAAAAATTTTCATTAATGGCGCAACGAAGACTAATAGTACGAGGTTAGCCATACGGCATGTATTAACACATAAAAATCGTATGCAATATAGTTTTTTTTGTATGCGTTGACTTTGTTATTATTGTTGTTGCACACGGGTGGAGAAGCTGAAATGTGGCATGAACCAGCCAGTCGTCTGCTCAAAAATTTTCATTAATGGCGCAACGAAGACTAATAGTACGAGGTTAGCCATACTGCATGTATTAACACATAAAAATCGTATGGAATATAGTTTTGTTGTATGCGTTGACTTTGTTATTATTTTTGTTGCACGCGGGTGGAGAAGCAACTGGGGTTCGCTGCAGCGAATAGAAAACCAGGGAAGAAGAGGGCTCGCGGAAGCAGAGAAAGTAATAGGAAAACCAATGCACAGCAGTGCGAATAAAATTCTTGTGAAGTATATGCATTGAAATGCATAATTAAAATGTATGGTGTGGAGCAGCAGCGCAAATGAAAATTTTGGTTAAATGCAATGTGAAAAACCAGTAAGGCATGTGAGAAATTTTTCTTGGGTGAATGTGAAAGATTTTTTTTGTTATTTTACAACAGTAAACCCATGTAAGAAAAATCTGTTTTACAGTTGTAAATGTAAAATCCTTTTTTACATCAGTAAATGTGAAAGAAGATTTTACACAGCAGTCCAAAAACGAAAGCCCAAGTCAAAGTTCTTCTCATCGTCACCATAGCTCAGATCTCTTTTTTTGACCGCCCAGTAATCAACTTACAACGTAGTTGTTAAATTTGAAACTGATTGAAAGAAAGGGATCCAGAAGTCAGCCTCCTTATACATGCTGACAATGCCCGATACATGTTGTTGGGTTTTCACCATAACACCTCTTATCAATTCCTGGTGGCTCGTGTCGCTTACGAGAGGAAAATATGCCGTTGGAAACGTCTGCAATCTAGTTTTTGATGGATAGAAGATTCAACACTAATCAGTAGAACAGCAGCTCTGCATATACAGAGTAGAACACGACATCTGTTAATTAACAAGGCGATAAAGAGACAAAAATTTGGCACAAATTGTTTTCCCGATCTCAGTCTCCGGATCTCGGGAGATGGGGACTTTACGAGTTGCTTGTGGATTGACCAGCGTTCAACCATCGTGGAGATCTGCAATGTGAAGGAGATCAGTGTAATTCAAAGTCAAAAGCACCTTGCTGCGATGCCTCCAGATTTATGATAGGAACGCTATTGTTATGGATGTGTGTCAATGAGCAGTGGTCACACGTGCCACATAATGTCCTCAGAATTCTGTTCTGAACATAAAGTTGCTACAAAGGATCATGTAAATTTGTCTACGATGGATTTGGCTGCAGAACACTGCCTGATTGCTATAGAAACTTGAGAACGACCCCAAAATGATGATTGGCACGAGGGCCTTCAGAACATGCTCTGAAAACTTAAAAGTCAGCGGGAGGCACCAAAAATAGTGTTGTCCCATCACTAAATTTTGCAACACCAACACGATGTTTTGAACCCAAGTAGCGCAGAAGAATTTGCATTTTCGGGGATTTAAGTGCAAGCCGTTTTAGGGACCGAGTCATTTAAGACCCGCTCTTCTTAAGAATCAAAGCGCTGCACTGAGCGATGAGGATATTCCTTTGTTGACATGAGTTCATTTGCGATAAGGCACTGTTGGAGGATCCGGTCTTCTGATATTATGTCGAGAAGTAAGATGAGCCTGTGCGCATCTATGTGGATCCTGTCTTGAAGCTACTGTTTGTAGAGGTGAAAATCTGCAAGGAGTGTAGCCTGTGCAACGCGTGGAGAAGAGTACATGTGTGGCAGACCGTCAAACAAGTAAGACTTCATTTTCAGCTATTTTTTCTTGATAGGTAAAATGCCTGAAGTCCCATATACTGCCTTTTCGACGCCTGTGTTTTCCTGATTTATGATAAGTCCCAAAAGGTTTCAAGCGTCGGCGGTCTTTGTTTTTCTTCAGATTTGTGCTTTATTCATAGTCATTGTAAGGCGCATATGCCTTTATGACTAACAGCATGATGATACTCGCATTAACTGGAGCCACAACAAACTCAGCTGATCGGTCTTCAAATTTCAGCTTCAACTTAACAGTTCCAAGATTCTTTTTCCACATGATCTTCCGTGGAGCTCTTAGCACATGGAATTGTTTGGCATAGTCATCAAGCAGTCGATCAATTTCGCTGGGGATGTTGATATTTTCTGCCAAGAATATCAATTGACCTCCTGTTCCTGCTACCCATGGATGGATCTGCCTCCACAGGGTCAGGCTCCGAACGTTCAGATGCAGCCCAAGAATTCTCATCTTGAGATTGAAATCATCATCATTATCACCATTTTCATGATTACTTGCATCTCTGCTCAGCTCTTCAAGTAGACTAATTCCTTCGTTTACATCTGTTTCATTCCCACATCCTGAGCTATCAGTAAGCATCGCCACAATACATTTACTAGCATCTTTTCTGCCTCTCAAATATTCCCTAATTGGTCGTCCTACTGCTTCAAGAAATGCACCAGTCGGATACAGAGTTTGAAGTGCTTTAATTGTTGATACATACTGCACTCATATTTCATTCGTAGAGGCACTAGCAATAAGAAGGCGATAACGTAAAGCAGAAAGAAATGAATCAACCAGTTTCGCGTGTTGGCCAGTGTTGTCCAAGCACTGTTTTAAATCCTTTATGGTGTCTTCGCTTTGCACATATCCAAACTCAGATATAGATGCTATTTCTTCTTTGTATCTATCATCTTGCAGGGCTGAAGTAGAATGAATGGTTTTGTTGTGATTGCTAAAGGACCGGGAGAACGAAAAACCAGAGCATGCAAACTGGGAAGTCGACTTTGCCAGCCGTAACACCTCACGTGTACCGTGTGGGTCAAGAAACAAATATTATAATATGGTTGAGTAATTGGAGTGATAAGTGAAGATTTTTAAAAGGGAAACTTATTGTTGTATTTTGAAGAAAGCTTTATTTTTTTAGCAGATTGAGTTAGTGTATATTTATTTTTGAAGACAAGTTGCTTGAGCTTGGCATTCTCATTGTTTGAGAAATTTCATTCATCATGTTGTGAAGGTGAAAGTTGATGTACTCCATACTTAAATAAAAACATATCTTTTTTGTGGTGCTTGTGTCCTAGATCTGCCGGAAATTGAATAAGGGGATTTTAGGTACACCGTGTATAATGAATGAGCGTGCATGAGTTGTGTTTATATTATCAAAACGCTCTCTTTGTATTATGCTTAAACAACTACATGCACATAAAAGCAAGCTTAAGTATAAGAACACTTGATCAAGCTCCTGTAATCAAGCTTAAGTACACAAGCACAAAGCGTCATATCATCAACTTGATAAGATGATCTTCCAAGCAAGCACATTTCACATCATGTAATCAAAGCAATCAAGTTAAGGACGCTACAAAATCAAGCATTTCAAGCCAAGACGACATCAACATCATCAACACCATCAACACTTTTTGTATTACTTACAGATAAACATTTTTTAATTGAATTGTACGGGTGCATTCTCGGTTGTAACCGACACCCTAATTTGAATTGTTAAGGTGAATACATTAAGTCAAGTAAGTCTTCAACTGAGTCATCAAGATTAAACTTGTCATTTATCTTTTGGGTGCATTTTCGACAGTGTTCGACACCCTTTCTTTTTAAAAAAAATCAACACATTTAGTGAGTACATTCAAGAAAGCACAAAGTGTCAGTATTCAATCAAGCAAGTTCAAGCAAGCCATCAAGCAAGAAATCATCATCAAATAAGTGTGAGTTCAAACAATCAATTGTTACAACAAGTTCAAACGAGCGTGCAACAATCAACCAAGAATCAAGCAAGCGAGTTCAGCTCTAAAGAAAGCAAATGTGATATTCAAACAACCATCAAGCCTATTCATATCTACAACAAGCCAGCACGAGTTCAAGAAAGAAAGATAAAGCATTCAAGTAAGCAAGTTCTAAAAATCTAGCAAGTATTAAAAGCAAGCGAGTGTGAGTTCCAACTAGTTCACATGGCGACACACGTTCAACTGTCCCAAATTTTTAACAATTTGATTTTATCATCAGCAGGTGACATGGTGAACATCAGCAAAGCAACTCTCGCTGATATTCAAGTGCATCTTCAACATGCACATGAAATGATAGAGTTTCTTCAACTGGAGTCGCAACTTCAAAGAGATGAGTTGCAACAGAAGAGTGATGTTTCCAAGTCTTTCATCCGTACAAATGAAGATAAAGATGTTGATTCCAAGTCACTGAGCCAACCAACTTCAAGTGTCAAAGTGGTCCCTGATCCAGTTCAACTTTCTTCCAAACCAATCATCAAGCCATGGGAAGAAAACCAAAGTAACAAAAATTGACGAGGATTAGGATATGACAAAGATGAAAACAACTTGCATATCCCCGCTTATTCTAAGTCGATCAAGTTCATCAGTGCAGGATTTCTTGATAAAATAACATCAACAAGCCATGAGAAAGTTGTAGACAAACAGACATGTATGCAAACTGAAGTTGCATTCAAACCAAAATGCCTTCATTGTCAAAGAACCGGTCATCTAGAAAATCAGTGTTTTGATCTCCATCCTTCTCACCATTGTGGCAAGTCAAATCACTTGTCAACATAATGCAGCAAACAACAACACTCAATCAAATTGAAAATAAATTATTCATGGGTTGATCCCTGGGAATGATCATCCACGGTCAAAAGATTGTATAAATTTTACAATCGAATTCACTCACACATAATGCAACCAACAGTAAAAATGAAGATGGTACTCTTGTGCAGTTGAATGGGGGAGTACATCAGTGAAACACTCGTACATCTAAATGAGGGAAGTTCAGAAATAATTTGAAAAAGATTGTCTCTCCTTTCCGCTGAAAAAGGGGGAGAAATGTTAATGAAATTGATAGTGGTTGTCAGACTGAAAGTCTCGACAACATCAGCGAAGCAGCTCGTGGGCATTTTCATCAGCCAGTGGGCATCAACAACAAAAGCTGCAGTGAGCAGTTTCGACATCAACAAATTCTCCAATGGGCAATCGACAGCAAAGTTAGCCATGAGTAGTTTTCAAACATAGCAAAAGAAACAGTGAGTTGTTTTTCAACGTCATCAACCAGTGGACATTTTCTAAATTTTGTTAGTGGACAAAAGATGTTGATTACAAGCAAAGGACAGATGGATCATTTTGTAGCTTAGCACGTGATGGAGTTGTCAAGCGACATTCAAAGATGAATTAGACATGTAGTTGATTCATGTTCTCTTCATATTTGAGTTTTTTTCAGCATCCAACTTTGGCGGTTTTTCAGGCAGTGTTTTTTGAGGATCAACAGTTTTAGCATGAGAACTTGGGACATGGTTTCTGGTTCTTAATTTGGACTTATCATTGAGGGGGGGAATGTTAGCCTCACTCTCAAATTAAAAACAATTCTAAGTCCAAATAATTAAATTAATTAAAATCATGAAAGTTAGGATTTAATCCTACTTTTCTAGATTGAGTTTGTTCCTCATGATTAGGAGTAAGTTTAGGCTTAGTTGGTGGAGAGATTCTCTCCAATTAGTTAGGCTCCTAGATTAATGTGTTGTTGAGATATTTTCTCAACCATAGTGTCCAAGATAGACATACTATCTTGAGACCAATATCCTCATGTGTTTATATGTATCATAAGCATTATTTTAATAATGAGAGAAATTCATGAGAATGAGAGACTCTAGGAAAGCCTCCCATACCTTTTTCGCCATATCTGGTTTCTATATTTTTGAGTGTTTATTTTATTGAGTTTATTTTGTGTGTTAATTTCCTTCACCTTTCGACACGTAATAGATCTAAATTAAAAGTAAACTTATATTAGTTGTTAATAATATCGTTTATATTTATATACATTTTATAATCTCTATATATAAAAATATTTTTATTTCAAATTTTATTAAAAACATAATATAGTTAGATATATATAATAATTGGTTATAACTAAAATAATATATTTTCTTCTAAATGTAATATAATTTTACATATATATATTTTTAGAATATTCATAATTTTATCAAGAAAAATAAAATTTAACAATATAAAAAACTAAACTAAATTAATTAATATTATTATTTATTTAACTTATAATATCTCACCCTTATGAAAGCGGGGAAAGTTTCATTTACATATTCAATTACTAAATCGTACTAAACCATTATACAGACTTACATTGAAATATAAATTTTAACACATTAAACATTTAAAAAACATCAATCACTAGAAATATATAATTAATATAATTTTGAAATGTGTTATATCAATTATCAAGTATCTTTTACATGATATATTATTTAGTATTTAAATAACCTTTATATTCATTCATTGACATTGACATAGGACATCTTATACTCCCAAAATAACCGAGTGTCCTATGAAAAATAATAATAATAATTAGGTTTTACATCCTCTTGTGGTGGTTGAGGACTTGGTTACATCTGAATTAGAATAGAAAAACGTTAATGTTGTACATCGTGGTCGTGGGCACATGCGTGGATGTAGTTGGACCTACAGAAAAGTGTCCCTAAAAATATTGAACATTGAAACGTCCAAATTACTTTTGATTTCATTGAAACGTAAAGTTCTTACAAATAATTAAAAGCTGTAGCAATATGTCGTAAAGTTTTATAGTCAGCAATAATGTACAACCCACGTAGAGAAAAGTTTTGCCATGAAACGCAAGTAATTTTAAATTTAAAAGAAAGAAGGGGGCTAGTCCCTGCCTTAAAAAGAAAATAATGGCAAAGAGGAGTTTTTCTTACCGCAATATCAGTGATTAGAAGTAGCACCAACAACATCTAAGTTAAAAGTAGAGTAAAAGCCACGAGTGGATTCAGAGCAGAGCCTCTTGAAACACACGTTTAAGAAGCAGCACCACCAAAGCAAGCATTAACAGTAGAGTAAAAGCCAGGAGCATATTCAGAGCTTGTTGAAACACACGTTTAAGAACAACGATAGCTCAGATGGAAGTAAGTATTAGCTCCCCTCTGTTCATGCTATAGCTAGCGAGATGCTCGGTCCCCGTCCAGTATAAGTATTGATGCGGAGTGACTGCTAGCTAGTTGTAGTAGGGTTCAATCCATACAAGAGCCGGCCTCATTAGTGCTAGTGGGCGCCCTATAGTCACCTTCACTTGTTGAACACAATGAAAGGGAGCGACTGTGAAGGAAGATACTTAAAAGAGCCAATGCCCTCCTGGTTGGTTAGAATGAAGCGCCTTCCTTTGGCAATACGAGAAAGGTCCTCAAAGGTTGGAAAACCCTGAGCTAGCTAGAGGGGTTGGTCTGACCTGATCCTAACCAACCCTTAGAGAATCTAACAATCTTACAGATATGCTCCTAATTCACCTCATTTATGGCATATCTAATTCAAGCCTGAAAGGTGAATACTTCTAGGAAATAACTGAGATGAGTATCAATAGCTACATTTACCAATTGTGCCAGGGGAGCATGCAATTTCATGGTCTTTCCCACACCACATCTAACATTTTTCGGCATTTCTAGAAACATATTGAAATTGCCGTAGAGAGAAACTGATGATCAATTTCGGTGATGCAGTGATGGCTTGAAAGTACGTTGGGTTTACGGGATAAAACACTAGGCAATAATACATCAAGAATTATATCCCTGTGACTCTTCATTTGTGTCCACTGGCAATTCTAACCAAGACAGGAAGAGACTACACCACGCGAGGCAGTTCGGGAGTCCATGCCAGTCGATGAACCGATTAACGTTTCACCAGCTATATAAGAAGCCACGACACCTAAACTCGGATAAATGCAACTGTAACTCCAATTGCCAGTTTTGTAATTTGTATTGTAACCCTTGCTTCTGCGACTGGCTCTGTATCTGGATCAATTGAAAATGGACAAACGAGAGGTAAACGGGTGGGTCAACAATTGGAACCATTGGATTTGCTACTAAAATGGAGTAAACTTGGTAAACTGCGAGTGCCTCTGTGCTCACTACAAAGGCAAAGCTAGGCTTAATGGATGATTAATTTGGCCTTTATCTCCCTCACGTTAGCTAAGGTTAAGGGTCTTTCTTTGAATAAACACTCAACTGCAAAGGGGGCGGGGAGCTGGGAGCTTAGGAACAAAGAAGTAGAGGGTCGAACACGAACAACTACTTCCTTGTAGCTACACCTACTCGTTTCATTCATGCAAGACAACAACTACTAGATAAATCCAAGAACTCCAAGAAACAACATTCTTAACGACTATAGCTAAGAATGAAGTAGCTACTATAGCTAGGAACGAAGTAGCTATGAAAGTGAGAAACTTGTTATGAAAGGATACAACAACCATAGCAGTGGCCAATACTCACCTTATCACTGGGGAATCAATTGCCACATTTAATCAAATCCATATATTTAATCTTATTCACTTTGGCGTGTCAGTTCAAGAGGAGAGAGAAGCGGTTCTTAAATTAAATCAATTATAAATCGATGATTACAAAGTTCCTTATATGCGGTGTTGGCATGAATTGCAAGTGTCTTCTGCATTGCAAGTGTCAAGCATCACAAAATCTAGTGCTTATTATAGCAATTTTATGCCATTGCATCTTCGTTTTTGTGGCCAGTTTGTTCAGGGTGAGGTAGCGGTGTATGCAACATCGAATCAGCAGAGGTACGAATTGGCAGAGCTACCAATGAATTCAAACTCCTGCAATAATAACAACCATGGACATATTCTTTCGTGATGCAAAGGGTTTTTCATTAAGTATTTGAAGGCTTGATGATCTGTAAAGAAAACAAAAGGGTTAGCTAATAAGTAATGGCTAAATTTCTGCAAAGCGAAGATCATACCAAGTCCTTCTTGTTCTGTGGTCGAGTAGTTTCGTTCTGCTTTATTCAACTTCTGAATGCCATAGATGTTTGTTGGGTAGTTTAGGTGTTAACTGTTCCTTGGTAGTTTGTTCACTGATGTCACTGTATACGAAAGATTAAGTGTATTTTGGGGTAGCGGTGAGCCTCTGTTGATAGTAGGTAACTGAATGTCGTTGGGTGTTTTATAGTAGGGTTTTCCCCATATCGTTGGTTTCTAATAGTTTGATGAAGGGCTGCCATTAGCTTAGGAGGGTTTATAGTTTGGCTGTCAAAAAGAGTTCACTAGCTAAAGAGTGGATTAATAGATGATAGGTACCTTTTGCTTGTTATTCAAATAAACTAAGGTTTGGAGGTATAAGGTTCTAAGATAAGCTTTACAATATTTAGATCCTCCGTCATTTGGTTGTAATCTTGTGAGCTGTTGGAGCAACTGAGGCCACTAGCAGGAAGGAAGATTGAAGCTCTTGCTCAAATTCATGACGCATCTCGTATCGTAGGAGCATCACATTCATTGTTGCAGTTGCGCGCATGGGAGCAACATGCCCACCGCCCTCCCTTTTCGCTCGTCGTCGGCGTATAGGTTCTGGATATCTATCTCGAAAAGAATAATTAATAGGTGAGTCCTTACCTACATCAATGACTCAATCAACAGAATAATAAGAATAAGAAAAGGCATAATCACTAGCATAATGATAGTCAAGATCAGAATCGACAGGGCTATATAAAAATGGACTACTTCTGTAGGTTGATTTTGTGATCAAATTTCTTTCGATTTTGCGTAAGCATTTTAGGACTAAAGGGATAAAAATTTTGCGAAAACATTTAGGGGTTGAATTTTGGGAGGTATGGCTACCCAAAGCACAAGACCATATTCACTTGTAACATTTGTGCTAAGCTCTCTCTACATTTCTACCTCGCTAGCTACCTCATCTTCATCTGCGTCGAGCCAGATGTTAGGGATGAAGCACCAATTGTTCCAAGGATGAAGCACCAACTGTTCCAGACGAAGAATTGAATGATCTTGGTGGATTTTCCCAGCAAATAGCAGCCATCTATGTTTGACCAACTCTCGCTCTATTCCTCCCTCCGCCTGAAGACCATCCACCTTCAACGGGAAATAAGAAGTAGTCAATATAGAGCCTAGTTCCTCTGGTAAGCTCTTTCCCTATTCAAGTGAGTTTGAATTTTATTGTAGCTGTTTAAGAGAAATATTGTTAATGTGGAGTAGAGAGGAGGTGAAATACGCCTAGTTTACAGGCAAACAAAATGATAAATTGAGATTTATTTACTCATCCAGATGCCAAGGGATTCAATTTGACTACATCTCTAGAAAAAAACAAATCTTTCATTATGACGGAAAGAATATATGGATTATACAAATTAATGGATTTATTTTTATGAATGGAAGAAGAAAGAAGAAAACATGGATTTACAGATGTTATCAGTAGAATCTTCTCTAAACACCATTGGAAAACTTGTGATGGTAGTAAGATAGAATCCACCTCTACTTTTCCTCCATAAAAAGGAATCGTCCTTGAAGAAATAGGAAAAGTGGTTAAAGCAATACCTTTAGTCCTCAAAGATGACTCAACAATAGGAATAGAGGGAAGAATTAAAAGAGTTAGTGAACAAGTAAATTGGACCAATACTGCTTTGAAGGTTTAGATATGCATGCATCAGCATCAAATACACAAACAAAACAAGTAGAGTCTCTGCAAGTCTCTATACATAGTATAAAAAAAAAGTCTAAAAGATTTCTAGTTTTTTGTTTCTACAATAGAAGGATTTATACGAGAAGGTTATAGTGAAGCAAGAACATTGTCTGCAAAAATAGATGGACGGTTTGTGAAAATCGAAAATGAAATCCATAAAGCCTTTATGTTGACCCATACAAAGATTGAAGGTCTTGCCTCACAATTGGGAAAACTGTGTTCTATGTGCAAAGATAAAGACATCCCTTCTTCACTTTTGTTTAGCCATCCTGTCCCTATAAATTCTTTCCAAAAATCAGTAGATAAATTTCCCAATTTTTTCCTAAAGAAAAATCAGAAACCTCATTTGATTCTCATCTACTACCAATTTATGATCCATTTCCTAGCTAGTACTCAAGATATCTTGCTCCTGATTTGAGTTGTAAGGGTAATTTTCCAGAATCTCAAACATTTTTAATGATGAACATAAAGAATGGAACATTGACAATTTAAGCTCCGGTCAGATAAGCCATATGATTGATCAAATGTTCACTATATATAAGCTAATGTGCATGATGGGTAAAAGTGAAGTATAAGCATGTAAGACACTAATTCAGTGTTTTACTGGTACACTCAAAAGATGGTGGGAAACAGAATCCTCTCCAGCATTGGTAGATAAAATGGTAAAGAAAATAGTTAAAGATGAAGCAGGGGGTGTTGTACATAATGAAAACAGGGATCCCCAAAATAACATGATTGGAGCTTTGACATCATTCATCCTTGAACACTAGTGTGGTGTAGAATTAGAAATATTAGATAGACACTCTCTGATATTAATGAATCTCAAATGTAAAAAAATGTCCCAGTATGAAAACTTCCATAGGGATTGGATTCAAAGAATCTATGAAGTAAAAGATAGCAAGAATCTCTTATGGAAACAAGTGTATCTTACAGCTATGCCTTCTAAATTTGTAGATTATTTGAAAATTCAAGAAGTATTCGAAAACCCCTATGAATCTTATACTTGGGGGGGGGGAATATATAGTACCATAACAAAAGCCTTGGTTGGACTATGCACAAATATGAAGGTGAATAAATATATACATAAATTGTCGAGGCTACCTGACTGTGGATCTATCTGCAACAAATATGGTCCATCTATAGATGATCCTGTTGTACAAAAGAAAAGGGTGAAGAAGGCCCTCAAGAAAATATCAAAAAGAAAAATGAACCATCCTAAAAAACCCCAAAGAATAAGAAAAGAAAAAGGCTACTACAAAAGAATTCCAAATTCCCACTATTATGGTCCTCAAGATATTCATCTTAAGACTCACAAACAATAAGCTTGGAACAGACTCACCTATTGGTTATGTGGGAAAAAAGGACATCAAATAATTGTCCATGGGGGGGAGAATCAAAACTACACAGAGCGAAAAGGTCCCAAGAAAATGTCAGAAAATACCAACAGGATAGGCAACAAAGAGAAGAAAGAAAACCTTTGTTCCACATCCAGTGCTATAAATGTGGTTACAAACTACATAAAACTAAAAAATTGTCCCAATATTCATATCAAAGAAGAAATACATATTATGGGACAAAACTGTTGTGATTCTACAAAACCTTCCAGTTCAGTAATTCTGACACAGAATCTGAAGATGATCATGAAGCAATATTTCTTGCTGACTGCTGTGACTGTATAGATTCAGAAGAATGTCATTGCAAAGGCTCAGAGTTAGAATTAGAATATAGCATTGAAGATAAATTTGCCCTACAATGGAAATTAAAAATATGCATAGCACATAATTCAAACAATGAAGAAACTAAATTCCTGGGAGGCATTAAGATGCTTCCTGAAGGAGAAATGAAAGAAAAGTTGATGGATACATTTCTACAGACTATGATGAAAAATCAAGGGTCTACTTCAACTCCTTCAAGCAAAGGTACTATCACAAAGATCCTCTCTGTTGATGCTTCATACAAGAAAAACACTAAATCATTCCAAAGAAACCATCAACAAGATAATTAGAGAATACTCACATTAAATGAAGTCAACCATGATTTTTTTTTGAAGAAAGTGATTAGTGAACTTAGAACTCAAGTTTCCAAAATAGAAAAGGGGAAAGAGAAGAAGGAAGATTATATCTCATAACAACAACCTCTTTTCAAAAAGAATACCAATGTGGAAATTTATGAGGTCAGGATAGACGATTTCTCAAGATTAAGCAATATGAAAATCATGGTGGTCCAACACCAACCATACCATGTCATGCTCAAAATTTAAAATAAAAGTGGAAGTTTTTATTCTAAAGACTTTATTAGACACAGGAGATGACCTAAATGTGTTAAAAAAAACCTCAATTCCTGTAAAGTACTGGGTTAAGGCAAAAAGAGAAGTCATAGGATTGGGAAAACAATAATACAACTTCCAAACTGAAGTCCCAAAAGCCACCCTATGCCTAGAAAATTACTGCATACACATCAAATTTGGAGTAGGGGATATTCTAGTAGAATGCATCCTAGGAATCCCATTCCTTATAGCTATAGAATCCCATGGATCAGCAAGAATAGATGATGGCAGATCTGGATATTTTATTTTTGTTCCAGATTGAAAAAGATATTTGCAAGCTATCACATTGCCTTTTGTATCAACACCAAGAATCTCAACCATGGTCCAAACTATGCAGGAATTAGGACAAACAGAAAAACGTGTAGAAGAGATCAAGGATCTAAAGTCCTACCTAAAGATTGAAGAAGGATTGAAGCAAGGTGCAATCATTAAAAAAATAGAAGGATTAAAGGGACAAATAGAGAAAGAATGTTGTGCAGAAAAACCAAATGCTTTATGGCACATGAAACAATACTTTGTGGAACTACCTTACAAGGCAAATTATAAAGGAAAACCATGTAAAAGTAGTGTCATCCCCATAAATGAAGAATATAGAAAGCTCTACCAAAAAGAGATACTGGACCTTTTGAAGAGAAAATTGATAAGAGAATCAAATAGTCCCTAGAATTATTATGGCTTCTACGTAAATAAACTTTTAGAACAAATTAGAGGAGTACCTAGATTGGTGATAAATTATAGGTCGTTAAATAATGTTTTGGCTGATGATACATATCCAATCCCCCACAAGGGAAATATTATATAAAAAATTGCAGGGGCAAAAATATTTTCAAAATTTGATATGAAATCAGGCTTTTGGCAAGTACCAATCAAAGAAGAAGATCAATTCAAGACAAAATTCATTATCCCCTTTGGACATTATGAAGGGAATGTTATGCCATTTGGCCTCAAGCATGCCCCTTCCAAATTCCAAAAAGTTATGGATTTGGTATTCATGCCATATTTTGATTGGCTAATTGTATATATTGATGATGTTTTAGTATTTTCCAAATCATTAGATGAACACTTCAAGCATGTAAATAAATTCAAGCAGATAGTCAAAAGTAGTGGGTTAGTTTTGAGCAAGAAAAAGATGGAAGTCTTTCGGACCAAGGTCAAATTCCTTGGACATACCATAGAAAATGGCCAAATTTCTCTTCAGCAACATGTAGTAGCATTTGCAAACAAATTCCCAAACGAGATAAAAGACATAACCCAACTTCAACGATTCTTGGGTTGTCTCAACTATGTGTGCAATTTCTACAGAGATTGTGCACAAGATAAAAAGATGCTAAATCAGAGACTTCAAAAGAATCCAGAACCATGCACTGCAGCACATACATCTGTTGTTAAAAAGATTAAAGAAAAGGTAAAAATGCTTCCCATTCTGTACCTCTCTAATGAAAGTCTATAAAATTGTTGAAATTGATGCAAGTGACATAGGATGGGGAGGATTCCTTAAGAAAATTAATGAAGATCAAGAACAAATTATCCAATTTGCCTGAGGTGTGTGGAATCCTGCAGAGAAAAACTACTCAACTATTGAGAAAGAAGTAAAAGATGCATGGAATTGCATTGATAAATTTGACATACACCTAATAAACAAGACAGGAAGAGAGGATGCCATCATGTTCTATGTCCATGGGAAGAGAGAAAATCATTCATGTCTCTTGTTCAACTCCAATCTCCACATCAACAATCATTTCATTGGAAATAGAGGGGATAAAATGAACAAAGACTTCACATAGGTGCAATTCATTGGAGTGTTATTGAATGATGGTTAACAAGTCTACTGGCTATACTACAATATAAGTATTATTTCCAATAATCAAAATCCAAATAATCCAAAAGAGGAAGAAAAATATTCCAAAGTAAGAAGGAAAGGATGATATTGTTACAATGCTAGACAACACTCACCCAGGCCCTCTGCGTTGCCAAATACCATTAATCTCATAAATGGTGTAGAACATAAATGTGTCTGTT
>APFE030763595.1:0-25021 GCA_000404065.3 Pinus taeda | reverse complement strand
TCTTGTAAAGGATTGGAAGAAATTACCACTCCTCAAACTCTAGAGATAGAAGGACATATCAAGAAGAAAAAGGATAGCACCAAGATATGGAAGGCTAAAAAGCCTGGAAATCTATTTGGAAATTTAGATGGTATGGGATTCTTGGCTAAAAGCAATTCTGAGAAAGCAAAAGAACATTCAGTGTCTGCTCTTAAGCAACCGGTTTGGAGAAATGGAAGGCGACCACTGCAGTTGGAAGAAAACCGTCGTGCTACTTACAGGCCATTTAACCAACTAGAGAATGGAAATGACTCAATATTTACTATTCTAGATGGGGAGTCAAAGCAGCTAATCCCTATTGGAATTCGGTCAGAGCATGCTTATGCAAGAAGTCTTGCTCGGTTTGCTGCAAACCTTGGACCAGTTGCCTGGAAGATTGCAGCTCAGAAGATAAGGAGAGCTCTGCCCCCAGGTGTCTCATTTGGCCCTGGATGGGTCGGTGATTATGAGGCTCCTCCTCGTGCTTTATTGTCACATGAAAGAATATCTGTGGCATCAGTGTCCTCTTCCACTACCTCGCTAATTGTTCCAGGTGAAACCAAGATTAAATCAAATAACGCTGAAGATAATCCCAGACTAAGAGATGAAGGGCTTCCAAAGAACTTAATTTCTGAAGGCAGGACTGTTACATCAGCTACAGTGGATTTGTCAGCAAGACAGTTGGTTTCAAATTCTGCAATATGTCAAGGGATAGATAATTGCCAATCTATTCGTAATCCTCAATCTGAAGTGATTGGGCATGGCACATTAAATTCTAGTGGTGATGGAAGAGCTAGTTTGCCTTCTCCGGAAGTAAAACAAGGCTCCATAAGGTCAGGTTTAACTGTTACCACATCCAGTGACCTAGCCCTTGCAGGTACAAAATTTGGTTCAGAAGTAACACAGTCCAGATTACTTGAAATGGTCTCAAGAAATAGCACACTCATGCATGGGGCCTCATTAAAGCAGGCTGATGGTTCAAGGTCCATTGCCAGTCTTCAGGTAATGAAATCTGAAAATATGACAAATGACAGTGATGCGCGTGGTGTTGCCAGAAAAGCAAGTGATGCATCAAAACATGGGTGTAGTTCTCCTGGTACAAATATTGCAGTCACCACAGTAAGCTCTTCTCTATGCAACTATCAAGCTGGATCGAGAGTTTTGCAGGGACATCAAGTCGCAAGTAGTCAAGAACGTGCTAAGCAGGACTTAAATGGTTTAGCTATTTTACTGCATGGCAAGATGCTAACATTACATCAAAGAGGTTCTAATCTGTCTGCAAATACCCCAGTGTTGGTGCATTCATCAGTTTCATCAGCAGGGCCATCTATAAAACGAGATGATGCCACAGTGCAGGCATGGATACAATCACAAAATGCATGCCTGGTAGATGCAAATGCTACTTCTAGAGTCAGGTTACAGGATGCACCGAATCCTCATATGGAGCAGCTAAAAAATCAATCAATTTCAATGTATCTGATCAGGTGGAAGTACTTACCAACAGAAGATTCCACATGGGACGACAAGAATTTTATACAGAAGCATCAAGAACTACTCAAGCGTTGAGGACAACACTTTTTGAAGGAGAGGGGCATGTTAGGCCCCTATACTACTAGTGTAACCCCTTATTGTTATTAGTACAACCCACTTATTATATTGATGTACCCATGTAGTGCCCATATTGTTACTATTGTGCCCCATAGAAGCCACTATTATTATTATTGTGCCCTTACATTATTATTGTTATGTAGGCTCTGATTATGTTATGACCCTTAGACTCCTATATATAGAAAGGAGGGCTTTTCATTTGTATCATCCAAGAATTGTTCATTTATGTAATGTAAAGGAGGTTGCCCCCTCGAAGAGGCTAAATTCTAAGTCGTTGATCTATCTTTTCTATCTTTTCTTGAGCTGGTTTCATAACAATAACTAAAGACTTAGTGTTGTATACAAAGGCGGGCATAAAGGAAGACTTGAATACTACCAAAGATCAAGGAGCTTCGGAAATTACTTCTGAAGGGATCCAGAACAAAAGTGATGAATCAAACAAAGAATATGGAGAAGGATATGAAGATCACTTTTCCAGAAATCATCCTCAGGGCATCGATGTAAATGATTATTTGACAGGTAATAGAGGACCAGAGAAGTCCAAACCTAGCCAAGCAAATTATGGTGATACTGGTCATTCTACAAACAATGTTTTTTTTTTTTTCTAAGTAAGACTATTCTATTATTCACATTAAAGGAGCACATTTACAACATGACGAGAAAAAAGAACCAGCTGTCCAGTAGGAGAGGCAGCATGGAACAGAGAAGTGTTCAAGAACAGAGAGGTTGAACTAGACCATGTTTTGCAGTCCCGTGCAGGGGAACTAGAGGAGCACATTTTAGCCTTTCTGAGCTTAACCAGCTTTACAAAACAAACACCCATGACCTCGACACAACATCATATACAAAAAATTATTAGTATTGACAAAATGACCTCGCTATTGGGCCGCATAACCTGAAAAGAAGACGCCTTGCTTGGATTAAGCTTCAGGAATCCCCTCCACAATCCTGCACCACCCAAAATCAGCCAAGTCCTGAGCATGGAACTCCTCGTTCGCAGTCGAACCCAGGGGCACAGGCTCTATCATTGTGTCATTGACGTTGCTGGCCGACATCTCCATAGCTCTCGAAGAACCTGAAATTGGCATCGAAACTGTTCCCTGGTCCTCCCGTTGAACACTCGATTCACCCTCTTCTTGGGCTTCCTCGAGAAAAAACACAGATGCATGGGCAATGATCCGGGGACGGTTCAGGGAGCAGTTGAATGTGAATATTGCAGAACCAAAGGAGGGCAAGGACGAGGAACCTGGAGAGTTGGGTTCAAGAAATTGGTTGGGCCTCAGAATGCTCTCTCTTCCGTTGCGAGTGCTATGGTGCTGACTAGAAGTAACATCACTGGAAGAATGGCGAGAAGGCGCACCCCAAGAGGTGCCTCTGCGGCTGAGCATTCTTTGGCGGAGCCGAGGCATGATAGTAGGACAGAACAGAACACCTTTGCGAATTGCAGAACAGACTACCGGAGAGATATGTCTAAGACCATACACACAGACTAACGGACGGGAGCCCAAAATAGCCGCTAGAGTCAGGGAAATAGATAGAGGCTTCGAGCTAGCTAAGCCAAAGCCCAACCCATACAACACGAGAAACAACAGAGTAAACCCATGGCGGAGGCTGGTTATAATGCGCCTTTCCCTGCCTCGAGACACTCCCGCCATAACTGTGGCATTCATGGGAGTTAAGATCCAAAGCAAGACATCGCGTGCAGAGGTGAACGATGTATTAATGCCTCCATTATACGTTCCTTTAAACCAGGTGAAACCCACCTGCTTGTGATCCTCCCTCCACATGGAACCAGCTCCATTGTACCGGGCTGGTAGGTGGCGGCTTTTCACAGCCCACTCCAATCCCATCACCATGAATGCGTCCTTTTACACCCGCATCCGGGGATTCTACAAACAATGTTGGTGATAGTATCAATAAAAATTATTCTACCACTATCAAGGAACAAGCCGAGTTGTCCATCAAACAACTTGGAGTCTTGTTAGGACACATTGGACCTAAAAGGAAGATATTTGAGAGGGATAATCCATCTATCCCTAGTACTCATAAAGAAAATATTACTGATCCAACGTAGAGTAGAAGGACCTTGGGTTTATTTCCATGTGTGATTACTTTACAAGGAAGAAACATGAAATTTTCCCAAAGTTCAAACATGGATCGAATTATGAAGGAGACTCTTTTCAACTCTTGTAAAATGGACGGTATTGAATTGGGGGATATGTATCATCATCAAGATAGCAACAAAAAGACCTCCATTCAGTTACCCAACAACATAATTATAGTTTTTGATCGAGGTAAGGGGAGAATACACCAAAAATGGTGTAGTTCCTTTGAGAATGACCTAATTGGAAAATGGGCCATTGGCATACTTTCAATGAAGAAGTTGCAGAACCATATCCTCCACTCTTTGTTAAGGAAATTTGTAGGCCAGAGGGTATGAAGACTTTAAATCTGGAAACATTGTTAAAGGAAGGCATGCCTAGTACCTTTTGGCCCTTCTTAAATGAATATGATTATCAGTTAACCAATAGTCCGTCTCCTTTTGAGGCTTTATAGATTTTGAAATGAACACCTCAAAAAACCATGAAGGAATTAGGTGTGACGACTTCAGTAATACAACCAGCTGCATTTATTTTAGATTTCCTTCCTAAATGTGCACTAATTTCTGATATGACATTTACACTGAAGGAGATTATTGACGCTATTGGAAAGGTCAAATAATCAAATTCCAGAGGAGCTAAATTCTTGTTACATAATCCATATGTATCAACTTTTGTGGATAGGTTGCATTCAATCTCTTTAGGGTTTTCCCCACTTGATGGAGTCATTCAATAAGAACTTACAATCTATAAATTTGGAGAGTTAGTTGCACATTTTCATAGAATGAATCCAAATGATGATATTTCTTACTATAGAGTTATTTCTCCCTACAGAATTTGCAAGGATCTATTTGTAGGACGCCTTTTGAGGCATTGGGCTCGCCACCGTTTGAGAAGTAATGGAGAAATTAATGCTATAGAAGAACTATTGGCTTGTCTAGAAATTGATGTTAAGGGATTTTGGGGCTCATCAAATAATCATCTGGTACCCTTGATGGGGAACAAGAAATTTCATCAAATTTACAATGTTATCAAAAGGCTACAAGATGATATTGAAGGACCTCTGAAATTGCGCTTGTTGTGGGAAGCTTCAAGGGTGCAAAATATAAGTAAGGCTAATACAATACTCAATCGGTTTGAACTTATAATTAAAAGGCATTTCTCTTTCAATATGTAATCTCATAATGTTGTATTTTCTTTTCCATTGTATAGTGAGGTTGTTGAATTCACTTATTATAGAGACACCATGGTCCAGACAATTGTACGTGCTTTGACAATTGCTATATATAGAGGCAATTAAAGTGTCAACAAGTTTCTCACAAGCCACACAATGTTATCATACTCAGAATTGGTGAAATTCCTCAAGGATAAAAGCTTAAAATTAGATGTTCTTGTTGTTCATGCAGTATAGGTTGATGATGTTTCTGAGATTACAACAAGATTATTTTCTATAGCTGAAGAAATCAGAGATGACCTTTATTATTGCAATGACATATTTTGTGCTAGTATTTCTGATTTGAGTAGACTGATGACACATAATTTTCTTCATTTATTGGTTTTGCAAGATTTTCTACCATCCGTTAATTTATCTCTTCCCAAGATGAGCACTCCTACATCGTTGTATATAGTGTCTTGTCTTTTACAAGTGGTCAATAACAAAGAGTTTGTGAAGTATTGCTACTACTTTTCTGTGCCCACAAACATTGGCCACTACAACCTTCAACCATGAGTTGAATGGTCATTTATTTGTTGGAGAGTTGAAATGAGAGCACAAAGGTAGCTGCAAGATCTGGAATATCTATGGTCAACACTAATATAATTCGAACTGAAGACCGGAAAAGTCAGGGCAATGTTGTTGGACCTTTGGAAACACAATTTATGAATATTACACTTCTGGATACAAATAAAAAGACAAGTTCAAGTGGATTGCTATCCTTTGTTTTTTGTGGGAACAACAAATTGGTGTTGGCATCTCCAAGCTTGTTGGTTGTCCAATTACAGAGTGAAGAGTTGGATAATTCATTGTTGGATGTACTAGGTATTCTTCCTCAAAGAGTGCAACATAAGAACTCACAAGGTGACCTTAGTAAGAAACTAGGATCTAGCGAGAGCATGCCAATGTGCTAGGTTCTTGATTAGCTGATAAGTCTTCTCTGCTGGAGACCTTTGTGTACATAAAAAACATATCATGCAACCTTTTATTTTTAAAAACTACTTCCATAAAATGAAACAAAATTTAATGTTCATAATTTTAATGTTTCTTATGAGACTGCTCGTGACAATCTCATGAAAGAAGTCAATGATTCGTGTTGTGATCCTATTCCAAATGTTATTTTAGAGGAATAGAAAGACTGCAAGAAAGCCTTAGAGATACCTGAACATCAAGAAGATTTCAAGTTCATTCTTCTACCTGATTCTTGGCCACATATTCCAGATGGTGATGATTCTTCTTACTTTATCAACGGAAGGAAGGAAGTTGGCAACATAAATAAAACATATGGAAGCTAAAAATTTAATTGGTGAAGGCAAGCATGTTGATTTTGTAGCCTATTCCATGGAATATGGTTGTGTTATTTTGGAGGGCATTTAAGACTCTACCCATAACTGCAATGTTAAAGTCTGTAATTCATTATTGATGGAAGCACATTGCTTTGCCTTAATGGGCATTCACTTTAAGTTTGCAACTATACATGGAATATTTGTTGCATACCTACTAGAGGAAACTTGTGAATCCTTGAATAGAGATGCTATGCTAGGGGCTTCTGGGCCTAATGGTGCTAATGCAATAGCTACTTTTGAATCTTTGGCGAAATGGCTTTGTGCCTGTTGGGATCTGGAAAGCCATTCTACTACAGACTCCATGGCACTAGAAAAATATAAAGTTGCAGGTTCAAAACAGATGGGAAACTTTACAAGTATGTGCAAGATTATCAAAATACCTTTTGGTCTCAACAATCGCACATGCCACAAACATCATTAGTTTTAATAGTCATGGGGATGAAAGAATTATGGCTCTTGTATCTAGGTCTTTTATTAAAGTATGGGACCCATACATACATGTGGATTGCTTGGGACAAGAAATATTAGGCAGGGAAGACTGTAATGTCCCTATCATTTGAAAAACAAGAATATTTTGCACTTTTTTGGCATTTTTTATTATTTTCGCAAAAGGGGAAATATTGTTTTTTTGGAGAATGGCGGAGAACGAATATTTGATTAAAAAGGTGGAAAAAAACTATTTAGTGGAAAGTGGCCCTCACTAATAAAATAATATTTAAAAGAAATTCTAGAGGTTTCTCAAAGAGAAATTATAGAGAAGGGAAGGAGCTCATTTGGGTATCATTCTAACTTACCATTCTACTTTCAGCTAAAGGTGAGATCAAGAGAGTTCAACCAGAGTGTCTTAAGGGAGATCCTTAGCCCAACTTCGGTAGATTTAATTGCTATCCTAGCTAGTTTTCCCTTCTTGGTGAACATTCTTGCCATCCTAGTGGGATTTTATTTTTATACATATTTATGAAGATATGATGAGAATCTTGGCACAAAGATTATTGGCATCATAATCTGATTTTGTAAGTTTGATATTCCTTCCTCAAAGAAGCACAAGTTTCATTGTTTCCCAAGCCAGAAATCAATCAAATTTGTGGGTTGACTTCCTTGAGTTCCATAGAGACAGAGATCATGAATTAAGGGGGTTGAATTCCTTGCTTTGATACAGGCCGTGGGTTATTATTACTTGTTGGAGCATTCATAAGGGTGATCGAGTTGAATCCCTTGCCAATGCCAAGGCTGTGGTAATTTTCTCTTGAAAATGGACATATTTTGGGCATAAAGCCAACATCCCTCTCTATTGTAACTAAGTTTAGGGAGACCCATAGTGCTGAGTATTATATAGACACTAGTGCCATGAATTTATCAATTTTGGGCCATTTGGAGCTGGAGAGAGAGTACTGAAGCAGTGTTAAGAATTTTGGGTGCACCTGGACTGTTTGTGGGGGGAATTTATATGTCATATCAGCCTCAAAGGAAGGGCCATGGCTTCCCATATGCTGGATTACAAATCTGTTAAATGTGGACCATTGAAATCGTAGTACCCTAAGGGAAGAACACATAGAATATTTCCTTGCTGAAGTTTATGATGTATTGTTGGTCACATTCCTTCTTCAACTACCACTCTAGAAGCACACCTTGAGACCTAGGTCACAGGTTCCTTGATTTCCTTATGTCTTTGTGTATTTAATTTTTTAATGTGAAAGAATCTCCTCTATTTTATTTATCTGTGATGTACCATCTATATACATATGTAACTTTTTGAACTTTCATAAATCTATTTGAGCACTTGGAGTACTTTATTTTGGTACGCACGTTAGTTTTTTATGCGCATTTAATTGGGTGAAATTTGTAAAGGCAAACCTACAGCTACACGTGTCTAAATTGTTGCTAGAACACAACACTAAACCTCGCATAGACTCAGAAACCTATTGAAAATTTAAGGGTTTTCTGGAAAGGAACATTACACTTTTTAATGCTCCCATCAACTACATGCTTGATCTTGTCAAACCATCTAAAATTAATCATTGATTCCCTAGTAGGCCTTGGAACATATCCAAAAGATCATTCTCAAGAAAGGAGTTATACTGCTCGGTTATAACATCCTTTTGTACCTTCTTTGCAACTACCGCTAAAAAAGGGAGGGCTATGTCTGAAGAATAGAGGACAATAGTGCAACATAAGTAGGAAATTTAGTAGTTTGATGACTCACCTGAGACGTGGACATAGATGCTCCCACTTGTTCCTGTCCTATAATGTTTGAATAAGCCATCTTGACTTCCTGGATACACTAGAATGTAGTGAGGTCTCTTTTTTTTTACTAGAATCCTATTGATTTGACTTTGATTTCTTTTTCAATTTTAGAACAGAATATAGAACAACAAGCTTTTTGTGTTCATTAATCACTATAGGATGTTTCTATGATTTTGAAGACTATTCATCCTCATCAAACTTCATATCCTTGCTCACCATTATGTTCATTTGAACTTGAATTTAGATTCAGTAAGCCTTAGATGTATTGCTCTATCCAACAAATATCTCCTTTATATTCAAGGGTTCAAGTTTAGTCCTTTTATTATCATGAATATGAATATAAATTGGACAAACAAAAAGATATGGAAATTTAATACTTGTGGCTTCTCACTAGTAATTTATTTCTTTGGTGTTTTGTCCTTCAAGATCCTGTGAGGACATTGGTTCAGGATATAGACAACTATGTTGTAAGCTTTGTCTTAAAGACAGATGGTTAAATCCACATCATGGATCATGGTTTTATCTATCTCGATGATGTATTTGTTACTCTACAACACCATTCTTAACACCCTCTTGATCCTTGTTTCCTTGCAAAAGGTATCAAAGTCCTTGGAGGTGTTCTCTCCCCTAAAATTAAAGCATTTTGATCTTTTGCCCATTTGATTTTCAACCAATGCTTTGAACTCTTTAAACTTACCAGATAGTTCATATTGACGAAATACATTTGGTTCTGGGTGCCGGTAAGAGAAACCTATCTTGGTTACCTACGATTCAATTTTTTGATCTAGCAAATATTATATATGTTATTAGCCTTGATTGATTAAAGGTCCTTTTAAGTGATTGGTTTTAAGCTTTGGTTGTGAAGTAATCATGTCGAATTGAATTTTGTTTTGTTTCCAAGGTTACCTGTGGGATCAATGGATGCTTCCAATTTATTTAAACCTATGCTTGCTCGGGGCCAACTTAGGTGCATTGGAGCAACTACTCTGGAAGAGTACCGGAAGTATGTGGAGAAAGATGTTGCGTTTGAGCGACGATTCCAGCAAGGGAGTGCTTAGTCAGGTTGTTAGACGTATTAGATGGAATAAGCTTCTTCGGGTATTATTGTATTTTTGGAAGATGCGTCATGATTCAATGCTCCAGTGATGATGGAAACTATGTATGCTTTAGATTCATCGTTCCAATTACTGAATGCAGAATGTAGAAATGAAGAGACATTTGAGGAGCAAGTTTTCAATCAACTACAGATTCTATATTAGCGCTGGATCTCTGATGGTATGTGTTTGTTTGGGTTGTCTTGTTATCTTGTTTTCTCTGTTATTCCTTGTTTCCTATTATTTCCTGGGATTTCCCTTTAACCAGTTTTGAAAGTTATGGTCATATGTTTTGTATGTTAGAATGTGAAATATGTATGAATGTTCAATGCCCAAGAATTTTGTAGTGCATACTTTTAGAACTACCTACCAGCTGGGTAGCTTAGAGTTTCTGCACAGAGAGAAGTGAGATGTCAATGCTTTACAGCTTGGGCAGTGAATGAAGATTATGTGTAAACTAAAATACACACTTTTACCTCGACCCATGGCCTCATTGAACTACCATGATATGAGGTGCAATGCTTGTAGCTTCTAACTCTCATAGTTTGTCTTCACATTTTCTACCAAAGTTGAACAACTTTGTTCTGTACATCCCTCATCCTTTTCCAAAGTTATTCTACACATTGGTGGGTAATAGGTCTAATTATTAATACCAACTCTCTATAAATGTGAGTACAACGTATGACAGGGCCTTATTTCCTTGAATATAATGTTTCCTTTAGTATAATAGTTATTATCAATACAATAAAAAAATTTACATACTCACTTTCTATTTTTGGATTTATGTAAGTCCTTGTCCCATACATTTGCACAACAACGAGAGCTCTATACAGAATTCCCTATTACATTTCCAGTCTACACACTAATTATAAACAAAATCAGCCAATGGTCTATACCAAATATCTTAAAACGTGAGTATAACACTAAGGGTATAATTGGGCATTGTTTCCTTGAATGTAATGATTCAGACTTTGCAAGGAATTCTTTAGGGTTATTTTATTTTACTTTATCCAAGGATGGATTCTTTAACTTAGAAAAGTATTGCAATTGACCTGAATAGGTCCAACATCACAAGAAAAGTGGCCCTCAAAGGGCGAAATGCAGAGCATGAGTTGTTTTGTTATCATGACCGGGATATACTATCATCAAAATTATCTAGGATTTTAACATGGTCCCAATCCCTTACTCATGTCTTAAGGGAAACTGAAAGTTTTTGGGTGTTTGACATTCTGTCATCTTCAATTTTTCAACCACAACCCCATTGGCAGAACTTTTCAGTTTTGACTCCAAAATTTCAATCAGAAGTTTTATGAAGCTCAGCTTCTTCAGTTAATCTTGAACCTTGATAGTGCTAAATATCTAGACCATGGTGATTGTATCCGCACATAAATACAAGTCCTAACCCTAGAAAAACAAAATCTTAACCTTCCATCAAAACTGTTGTAACATAAATACAAATTCTGTAAGTTTGACTTCATTTCAATAAGGCAATTTGACTCGAGTTCAAGAGACAATTCACTTGAGTTTAAGATAGTGAGACTTGAGTTCAATGAGACAATTCGACTTGGTTTTAAGGAGTCAGTTTAAGGGCGCAGGCTTGGTGAGACATATGCTTATGCACTAGCGAGAATTTGTATGTTTTTGAGCTCAGGAAAATAGTTCTAGATTTGTGCCTGAGGTCCAAGAGAGCTAGAGTGCATCACCTTTTTTTTCTATAAAGATATTTTTTTAATTTTCCAGAAAGAAAAAAACATACACTTTCATTAAAAGAAAAGCAATTACAATTACTTTGGAACCTCTATTTTTAATAAGAAAAACATTTACTATCCCATTCTTTTGCAATAGAGACCTATCATTCTTTGGAACCGATCATGCTCTCTGAAGAGACAAGGGTTTTGAGGGGAACACCAAAGCCTGCAAGACGGACCAGTTAGTGTTGCCAGACTTGTCGCCGGACAACCTGTTGATCTAGGCCATATCAACTTCTTCTGCTCTTGTTTCTACATCACCATTCAGCTTTCCTTACATTTGAATAGCTTTACACGTTCTTTCAAATGTGGGGAGCAGTTTACTTTCAATGCTCACTGAATTCATACTACTCTGATTTATGAAAAATTTTCGAGATCTGTCATTTCCCAATTCCATGTTTAAAAAAACATATATATACATAGATAGAATCACACATCACCTTTGTATTGAACTATAATATAGAATGCACCTCTCTAAACATCAAAACTGACTTCTTACGTTATTTCAATTTCTAAAACTAAAATTGTATCTATTCAATTATTATTTAACCTAGCAGAGAGTTTGCCAAATATGACAAAATGTTGAATACCTTTAATTCACATTTGAATATGCCATGTTTGAACTGTTGTAACATAAATACAAGTTCTATAAGTTTGACTTCATTTCAGTAAGGCAGTTTGACTCGAGTTCAAGAGACAGTTCACTTGAGTTCAAGATAGTTAGACTTGAGTTCAATGAGACAATTCGACTTGGTTTTAAGGAGTCAGTTTAAGGGCACTGACTTGGTGAGACATATGATTATGCACTAGCGAGAATTTGTATGTTTTTGAGCTCAGGAAAATAGTTCTAGATCTGTGCCTGAGGTCCAAGAGAGCTAGACTGCACCACTTTTTTTTTCTATAAAGATTTTTTTTTTTTTAATTTTCCAGAAAGAAAAAAACATACACTTTCATTAAAAGAAAGGCAGTTACAATTACTTTGGAACCTTTGTTTTTAATAAGAAAAACATTGACTATCCCATTCTTTTGCAACATAGACCTATCATTCTTTGGAACCGATCATGCTTTCTGAAGAGACAAGGGTTTTGAGGGGAACACCAAAGCCTGCAAGACAGACCAGTTAGTGTTGCCAGACTTGTCGCCGGACACCCTGCTAATCCAAGCCATAGCAACTTCTTCTGCTCTTCTTTCTACATCACCATCTAGCTTTCCTTACTTTGAATAGCTTTATTGTTAGATGATCCAAAAATACAATTTTATCATAGGTTATAAAATTAGAATAAAATAATTATTAATTTAAGATATAAAATTAATAATTATTATTCTAGAATGTTTAATTATTTAATGGAGACTTTTTAGAATTAGCATATTGTTGTAACTAGATATGACTCTCCAAATGTGTCGTATCTTAGGCTCTATTTTAGGAGATTAGTTAGCTAGTTGGTTTGAATAGCATTTATTGTAAATGGACACTTGTTATTTAATAAGTGATCCATAATTAGAGGTAGTTAGGACATGGAGCTTATAAATAGCTCATTGCAAGAGTGTTTGGTTGTTCGGATGTAAGCTCTTGCAAATCAATTATGTAATTATTTTTTCTGATTAATAAAATTGTGTGTCTGAGGACACTTCTGCCATTATTGTGGTATCAGAGCTCCAGTAATGTTGCAGTGGATTTGAGGAGATTCCAACTCAACAAAGTCCTGGAAAACTCCATTCAGTTGGTCAGCAGATAATTGGTATGAAATTTGTCAAAATTTTGTTCAAAAGAGAAGAGAAGAAATTTTATTGATTTTAGATTTTAAAATTCGAAAATCAATTTTTTCTTGAATTATTATCAAAATCATTGTGTTGAATTTCTATTATTTTAGTGCCATATTGGATGGCCTGTTCTGTGTATACTCGCTGGTGCCTTCTCTACATAAATGTTGAGGAAATTTAATTTCCGGGCGGATCCTGTTGATGTTGAGTATTTACGAAAAATTATGGTGATGTGTTAATCAAGGATTGGTCCACCGAATCGTATACGCCTGCATCATTCATTGCCATTTTGGTATCCTCTGATAGAACTGGATATTTTTTTTTGTATTTCTTGAATCTTAACTTGGCCTGTGCGACCAAAGAATTACGCACATCAGACTGCAATTTACCAGCACCGTATCAATTTTCTTCCCAAAGAATTACACACCTTCTGACAAATTCGTGTAATGGGATCATGTACTCTGCTAAGCGCCTTCGGGAGCTCACGATGTCATTTCTGAATAGATAATTTCTTGTGGTACCGGAAGACAAAGGTGGTCTAGCAGTGGCAGATGAGCCGGTGCTGCCACCACCTGTTGATGCGGCTCTCGCGTTGACTGTGTTGCGCCCACTTGAATGAAGTGTAGATCTAGCTGAAGATATAATAGACCTCGACAATGCTCGAGATGCCATCCTGGGAGAGTCACGGGAATCGGCTCTCTGTAAACACTGTTTGATGCTGAAGGTTTCACGCCACAGACTTACCATTGCCTGATCCATCACGTATTTCTTCATCCAATTTCTCAATTTTAAAAAGCAGAAAATGTTTTTTAATATACATCGTTTCAGAATTTTGAATTTACATTCCAGAATTGTTGTTTAAATCATTTCATTAAGTCATGGACATCATTTCAGAATTTGGTTACTCCAAGGGTTATTAGAATTAAAACTCCAGGTATTTTTTTAAGATTCCTTCGTCAAAAGAACTACAGGCTGGAGCATTCGTTGCAGAAATATTCAGATCCCCTGATACGCTTCTCTGGAAACTGTTTTATTTTCTCTCTAGTGAGAGGGGTAAAATTTTAGGCTCAGACTAAGATATTTCATCTGCGCTTCTTGAGGTTGAAACAATATTTATAACTGTTGCACCGTTGTTTGGAATAAGATCCCATGAACTGCAATTTAAATTGAATATAGAGGATTGTCTATCCCATTGGGTATCTGCAACGATCTATTTTGTAGTTTGTTTTTTCAGTGAAATCTACCAGCGTGAGCCAGCCTGCTAGCCTCTTAGCAACAACTCAGCAGTTTGTTTTTTTGTGTGAAACCTACCAGTGTGAGCCAACCTGCGAGCGACAAGCCAAAGTGCCAGCAATAAGAATTTTTTTTATTTTGCAATGTTAATGAAGTTATAAGTTTTTTTTAATGGAGTGATAAGGTGTAATTATATTTTGAAATTTTGTATTTTAGTGGAGAAATAAGGTGCAATAACAATTTGTAATTTTTGGAGCAATAAGGAGTTTTATTTGTAAATTGGAGAGATAAGGTGTGTAATTGGGATCATCACATTGTAACTCAAAGTAATTTTACTTTGAGGGGGGTAATTTTTTTACCAGATTGTGCAAAGCACCATTGTAAAAAGTCAAATTTTGAAAGTTGCCCTATAAAAATTTGAGAAATTGACTAGAGCCAAGTGCAAAGCTCAGTCAATATTCTCCTGTTTTGACGACTATTCGAGGGTCAAGGCCAAGCCCCGATAGATCGTGTTTTTGCGTTGTGTGTTGTGTGAACTATCTTGTACTTTCTGTTCTGCTTCTTGGTGCGTCTCTTCAACGCTAAAAATGTCTAAGTTGATTAACTTATTTTCTGATTCCAACAAACTAGAAGGCACCAAATCTTATAAAACATGGCATCGACTCATCGAAAGCACACTCATTTATAATGAATTATGGCAAGGAATATGTGATGGCGATGTTAAGCTGAATAAACCCACAAATGCAGATGCACTGGCAAAATGGGAAATCAAGAATGCTAAAGCCTTAGCTCTTATTAAATCGTCTGTGAATGATGAAATGTACGTAAATATAGAAAATGCCACAGATGCATGGACTGCCTTGAAAACTTTTAAAGACCTCTTTGATACTTAGCCTGAATCAAAGAAGGTTGATCTACAATTAAAATTGTTGCAACAAAAATTAACTGAAGGCAGTGATGTTCTTGAATATCCCTCAAGACTTAAGAATATCAAGCAAGAGATTATTAATGCTGGTTTTCCCGCAATTGATGATAGCTTTATGGTCACAATTGTAATTGCTGGGCTTCCTTCTTCCTATACGCATTTTTTAGAGACTTTGCAAGTAACTGGGAAATTAGAAAACCTAAAGTTTGATGAACTTTGTGAAATGTTAAGTCAACATGAATAAAACTTTTGGGAAGAAGAAGAAAGTTGGTGAAGATGTTTTTCTCACAGAGGCCAGCACTAGTAAGTCATCAACAGATAGTTCTTGAGGAAGAGGCAGAGGGAATCAGAATCAAGTAGCACAAAATCGAGGACGGAGCCAAAACAGAGGAAACAATTTTAACAGAGGAGGAAGAAATAATTTTCAAGGTAGAGGAAACAACCAAGGAAGAAGCACTTTTCAAGAACAAGGATATAATAATCAAGGTAGAGGACGATCTCAAAATCGAAGTCAAAGCAGAGGCAGAGGACAATCTTCAGGAAGAGGAAGAGACTTAAGTCAAATTGTATGCCGAAGATGTAACAAAGTTGGCCATTATGCTGAAGATTGTCGAACATCACTTAATAAAATTCCTAAGTTTCAGCAGCATTCAGCACAATTTGCAAATGACCAAGATGAAGATAGCTCAGAATATGTTTTTACTTCCTCACCAGCATTACAAATTTCATCTCATCTTAGAAGTGACTATGAAGATGCCTGGATCTTGGATTTCGGGGAAACTCAACACATGAATTGTCGACGTGATTTTTTCTGGAATTTTCAAGAATGCCAACTTAATTCAATTTTTCTTGTTGATGATACAAAACATACTCCTTATGGAAAAGGAGTAGTAAAAGTTTTTCTCCCTGACATTGGAGAAAAAATGATTTCCAATGTATGGTATGTACCCAGTTTCAAGAAAAATTTGCTCTCCTTAGTCACGATTCGACAAGCAAGACATCAGGTGATTATGGAAGATGGTTTAGTGAAGATTAATTCAATGAAACAGAACTTGAAAATAGTCATGACAGGTTATGAAGATGGAAAACTATTACAGATGAAAGGGACAGTTATTCCAAGGCATTCTGATTTTGCAGGGGCAGTGACTACAGGTATTTCACCTATCAGACTATGGCATGTAAGATATGGACATTTGAATTTTGAAAGTCTTTCTCAATTGCAGAAACAAGGAATGGTTAAAGCACTTCCCACATTCAAAAGGGAAAACGCAAAATGTGAAGCTTGTGTTTATGGCAAACAAAATTGAGAAAGTTTTCCAACAAGTTCATGGCGTGCAAACAGGCAGCTACAACTAGTTCACAGTGATGTTTGTGGTCCACTACAAACTTCATTTGGTGGTTGCAAATATTTCTTACTATTCATTGATGATTTCAGCAGAATGACTTGGGTTTACTTTTTGAAGAACAAGTCAGAAGCATTTGATAAGTTTAAAAATTTTCGCCAACTTGTTGAAAATGAAGTAAAAGAAAAGATAGGAACTCTCAGGACAGATAATGGGGGAGAATTCACTTCAAATGACTTCAAAACCAGGTGGTTGAGTCATATACACTTCCTCTTGTAAATCCCCATTGAGAAAAGCACTTTTCACATCCATTTGATGAAGTTGCCATCCTTTTTGAGCGGCCAATGCAAGTGTTAATCGGATGGTGTTCCATTTTGCTGTTGGAGCAAAAGTTTCTTCATAATCATTTATGCGTTCTTTCGAATGTGGGGAGCAGTTTACTTTCAATGCTGACTGAATTCATACTACTCTGGTTTATGAAAAATTTCCGAGATCTGTCATTTCCCAATTCCATGTTTAAAAAGACATATATATACATAGATAGAATCACATATCACCTTTATATTGAACTATAATATAGAATGCACCTCTCTAAACATCAAAACTGACTTCTTACGTTATTTCAATTTCTAAAAATAAAACTGTGTCTATTTCAATTATTATTTAACCTAGCAGAGAGTTTTCCAAATATGACAAAATGTTCAATACCTTTAATTCACATTTGAATATGCCATGTTTGAACTGTTGTAACATAAATACAAATTTTGTAAGTTTGACTTCATTTCAGTAAGGCAGTTTAACTCGAGTTCAAGATAGTGAGACTTGAGTTCAATGAGACAATTCAACTTGGTTTTAAGGAGTCAGTTTAAGGGCGCAGACTTGGTGAGACATATGATTATGCACTAGCAAGAATTTGTATGTTTTTGAGCTTAGGAAAATAGTTCTAGATTTGTGCCTGAGGTCCAGGAGAGCTGAGTGCTTCAATTTTATATTTATTTATTTTTAAAAAAAAAATTCTATAAGTTTTTTTTTTTTTTTTTTTTCATTATCCAGAAAGAAAAAAACATACACTTTCATTAAAAGAGAAGCAGTTACAATTACTTTGGAACCTCTGTTTTTAATAAGAAAAACATTGACTATCCCATTCTTTTGCAACAGAGACCTATCATTCTTTGGAACCGATCATGCTCTCTGAAGAGACAAGGGTTTTGAGGGGAACACCAAAGCCTGCAAGACATACCAGTTAGTGTTGCCAGACTTGTCGCCGGACACCCTGCTGATCCAGGCCATAGCAACTTCTTCTGCTCTTCTTTCTACATCACCATCCAACTTTCCTTACTTTGAATAGCTTTACATGTTCTTTCGAATGTGGGGAGTAGTTTACTTTAAATGCTCACTGAATTCATACTACTCTAGTCTATGAAAAAATTCCGAGCTCTGTCATTTCCCAATTCCATGTTTAAAAAAACATATATATACATAGATAGAATCACACATCACCTTTATATTGAACTATAATATAGAATTCACCTCTCCAAACATCAAAACTGACTTCTTACGTTATTTCAATTTCTAAAAATAAAAATGTGTCTATTTCAATTATTATTTAGCCTAGCAGAGAGTTTGCCAAATATGACAAAATGTTCAATACCTTTATTTCACATTTGAATATGCCAAGTTTGAATTTGTGTTACCAGAACTGAGCTATTGAAAATATTGATAATAGAACGAGGTCACAATAATTTGAAAATATTGGGCATCATAATCATTGAATCTTTGGATCACATCTTATTGTCAAACCATTATTACCTGTTTCCTCTTATTTCCTGGTATTTCCCTTGTAACCAGTTTTGAAAGTTATGGTCATACGTTTTGTATGTTAGAATGTGAAATGTGTATGAATGTTCAATGCCCAAGAATTTTGTAGTGCGTACTTTTAGAATTACCTACCAGCTGGGTAGTTTAGAGTTTCTGCACAGAGAGAAGTGAGATGTCAGTGTTTTACAGCTTGGGCAGTGGATGAGGATTATATGTAAACTAAAATACACACTTTTACCTCGACCCATGCCCTCATTGAACTACCATGATATGAGGTGCAATGCTTGTAGTTTTTAACTTTGACAGTTTGTCTTCCCATTTTCTACCAAAGTTGAACAACTTTGCTCTGTACATCCCTCGTCCTTTTCCAAAGTCCAGCATCACAAGAAAAGTGGCCCTCAAAGGGCGAAATGCAGAGCATGAGTTGTTCTCTGTGGCATAGTTATCATGAGCAGGATATACTATCATCAAAATTATCTAGGATTTTAACATGGCCCCAATCCCTTACTCATGTCTTAAGGGAAATTGAAAGTTTGTGGGTGTCTGACATTCTGTCATCTTCAATTTTTCAACCACAACCCCATTGGCAGAACTTTTCATTTTTTACTCCAAATTTTCAAGCAAAAGTTTTATGAAGCTCACCTTCTTCATTTAATCTTGAACCTTCATAGTGCTAAATATTTTCTAGACCATGGTGATTGTATTTACACATAAATACAAGTCCTAACCCTAGAAAATCAAAATCTTAACTTTCCATCAAAACTGTTGTAACATAAATACAAATTCTGTAAATTTGACTTCATTTCAGTAAGGCAACTTGACTCGAGTTCAAGAGACAGTTCACTTGAGTTCAATATAGTGAGACTTGAGTTCAATGAGACAATTTGACATGGTTTTAAGGAGTCAGTTTAAGGGCGCAAACTTGGTGAGACGTATGATTATGCACTAGCAAGAATTTGTATGTTTTTGAGCTCTGGAAAATAGTTCTAGATCTGTGCCTGAGGTCCAGGAGAGCTAGAGTGCATCAATTTTTTTTCTATAAAGAATTTTTATTTTTATTTTTATTTTCCAGAAAGAAAAAAACATACACTTTCATTAAAAGAGAAGCAGTTACAATTACTTTGGAACCTTTGTTTTTAATAAGAAAAACATTGACTGTCCCATTCTTTTGCAACAGAGACCTATCATTCTTTGGAACCGATCATGCTCTCTGAAGAGACAAGGGTTTTGAGGGGAACACCAAAGCCTACAAGACATACCAGTTAGTGTTGCCAGACTTGTTGTCGGATAGCCTGCTGATCCAGGCCATAACAACTTTTTCTGCTCTTCTTTCTACATCACCATCCAACTTTCCTTACTTTGAATAGCTTTACACATTCTTTTGAATGTGGGGAGCAGTTTACTTTCAATGCTCACTGAATTCATACTACTCTGGTTTATGGAAAATTTTTGAGATCTGTCATTTTCCCAATTCCATGTTTATTAATATATATATATTATATATTTATATATATATATATATATATATATATTATATATATTCACACATCACCTTTATATTGAACTATAATATAGAATGCACCTCTCTAAACATCAACACTGACTTCTTACGTTATTTCAATTTCTAAAATAAGACTATGTCTATTTCAATTATTATTTAACCTAGCAGAGAGTTTGCCAAATATGACAAAATGTTCAATACCTTTAATTCACATTTGAATATGCCATGTTTGAATTTGTGTTACCAAAACTGAGCTATTGAAAATATTGACAAGAGATTGAGGTCACAATACTTTGAAAATATTGGGCATCATAATCATTGAATCTTTGGATCACACCTTATTGTCAAACCATTCTAATCATTGTCATCGTTTATCTGAAAAGTTTAAAATCTTAGTGTTCGCTTCTATCAAAAGAGATCCAACGAGTGTCTCCATTTTGCAAAATATTATGAGTCTAAATATTCATGGATTGGGAAGTACCAACAATGAAAACAAAATGTACATATATCTCTTTCTGCATAATCACAACAAAATATATGAATTTTTAATTTTATAATGATATGTATTATAGATTTAGTGCATTCAATTGATAAGGCATTCATAGCTGCAACTCTTTCAATCTCCATTTGGCCTTAATGTTTCTTATATATGTCTACACTTCCATGTAACAGTCAAAGATATTTCAATCAGGACTTTATCAGAATTTGGAATGCGGATAAACTTCTCTGTCATTTTCTTTTTGATCCCCTTTGCAGAATGTTGTTTGTAGCCCCCTTCCCCATGATGTCTGAGTACAAAGACTCTGAAGATCTCTATACGATTGTTTATGCTTATTCCACTTCAACAAACTCGACACCAATGGAAAACCAACAGTCAATATTGCAATTTAAGACCAGTGGGGGATCATGCTCTCTGAAGAGACAAGGGTTTTGAAGGGAACACCAAAGCTTGCAAGACAGACCAGTTAGTGTTGCCAGACTTGTCGTCGGACAGCCTGCTGATCCAGGCCATAGCAAATTTTTCAGCTCTTCTTTCTACATCACCATCCAGCTTTCCTTACTTTGAATAGCTTTACACATTCTTTCGAATGTGGGGAGCAATTTACTTTCAATGCTCACTGAATTCATACTACTCTGGTTTATGGAAAAATTCTGAGATCTGTCATTTCCCAATTCCATGTTTATATATATATATATAGAATCACACATCACCTTTATATTGAACTATAATATAGAATACACCTCCCTAAACATCACAACTGGCTTCTTACGTTATTTCAATTTCTAAAAATAAAACTGTGTCTATTTCAATTATTATTTAACCTACCAGAGATTTTGCCAAATATGACGAAATGTTCAATACCTTTAATTCACATTTGAATATGCCATGTTTGATTTTGTGTTACCAGAACTGAGCTATTGAAAATATTGACAAGAGATTGAGGTCACAATACTTTGAAAATATTGAGCATCATAATCATTGAATCTTTGGATCACACCTTATTTTCAAACCATTCTATTCATTGTCATCGTTTATCTGAAAAGTTTAAAATCTTAGTGTTCGCTTCTATCAAAAGAGATCCGAGGAGTGTCTCCATTTTGCAAAAGATTATGAGTCTAAATATTCATGGATTGGGAAGTACCAACAATGAAAACGAAATGTACATATATCTCTTTCTGCATAATCACAACAAAATATATGAATTTGGAATTTTATAATGATATGTATTATAGATTTAGTGCATTCAATTGATAAGGCCTACATAGCTGCAACTCTTTCAATCTTCATCTGGCCTTAATGTTTCTTATGTATGTCTACACTTCCATGTAACAGTCAGAGAGATTTCAATTAGGACTTTATCAGAATTTGGAATGCGGATAAACTTCTCTATCATTTTCTTTTTTATCCTCTTTGCAGAATGTTGTTTGTAGCCCCCTTCCTCATGATGTCTGAGTACAAAGAATCTGAAGATCTCTATACGATTGTTTTTGTTTATTCCACTTCAAAAAACTTGACACAAATGGAAAACCAACAGTCAATATTGCAATTTAATACTAGTGGGGGAAAGAGGAGTTGGACTGGTGCAATAAGTCCAAGATTGCAAGAGGATGATCCAACTCCAACCTCAACAAAGAAGATTTTCTTTGATCACAAAGCACATGTATGTACTGAAAGGGTTAGGAGGAGTAAAATGAATTGTATGCTCAATACTTTAGAGTCTCTATTACCTGAGGGTCTCAATCCAAAGGTAGTACTTGATGATTTCTGTCTGGAATAAAAGTACAAGACACTAATGCAGGCCATGAGCTAAGAAAATGAGTATAAAATAGATTTTATGTCTATACAGACATGTTATATTTTGATTGCAGAGTTGTGTTTTTTGTTGTTATTATCAAACCTAATTTTCTAGACACTGAATTGTTGAAGTATTTGTTTCTCAGGTGGACAAAGGAAAAATTGTTGATGAGGCCATAGATTACATCAAGACCCAACCCAACAATCAGAATTGGAAGCACATCATAGTAGAAGGATTGAGGTCATAATACTTTGAAAGTATTGGACATCATAATCATTGAATCTTTGGATCGCATCTTATTGTCAAACCATTCTATTCATTGTCATAGTTTATCTGAAAAGTTTAAAATCTTAGTGTCAGGATTTTATAATTGTGCCATGTTGTTTATTACCTTAACATATTTTCTGAATGGGTATCCAATTACAAAATAGATGATCCAAAGTAGTGTCCATTAAACTGCTTTACCAGCAATCTGGTTTGAGTTTGTGAAGTAGTTTTTTTTTTTATATAATGCTACGATTGTATGTTGTATTTATGTTCAAAATTTCAGATATTTTCTCACCTCAGTGGAAAAGCACACTAAGGTACACAGATAATTGATCAATACAAAAATTAATGATTCTCATGTAGATTTGCAGTAACTCTCTGCTTATTAGACTAATAGGCATCCATGCTCTTACAGGGGCTTGAAGTTCCGAACCCGCTATTTACTTACCACAAAGTATTATAAAACTGCATTGGATTTTTAGGAAAACCAATGTCAGAAGTTTGAAGTATGCATCACATCCTTGGAATGGTTATAGTTTATCGGTATGCATCCCAGCTACAAAGTGTCATAAAACTGCAATGAATGCCAGAAGTATTTTGAGGTATGCATCCTAGCCCGGGAATGGATATATTTTGCAGAGAAATTGCACAAATGAAAGAAAAAAAAAAAATCATCACTCTTAGAGCAGAAATCCACTGGTTGGGATATCCACAGAGATTATCTGTTGCCAGCGTTTTGTAAGGTATGTTCTTCAGGACCAGCTATGGTGGTATTAAGTTCATCTATGGTACAGCTCAAGTCCTTGGCTGTGACTTGCTGGTTATTGTTTTTTGACTAAAAAAAATCAAAGAAAGCACACTTCAGGATGTAGTTCTATATATAATAGAGAAAATCCGATTAGGAATTTCTGGAAAATAACACTATCAATATACATAGCTCCTAGAATGTATCAAATATCATAGCTGGTAAAAGGATAGTAAAGTATTTCCACGGTTAAGTTCAGAACTGTTACTTACCTTAGCATAAAGGGTATAAACCATGTTGGATCCAACAACGTTTATGGTGCAATTTACAATCTCTAGTTGATTGGCATCCATGATAGAAAATAATTTGGGTAGAAAACCAATCTTCTCAGGGGCCCATGTTCAAAAGTTTGGATCCAAGAGTCTATAGACCTGGATGTGATGATGATACTGGAACTAAAGAAAGGATGTGAATACCAAGAGAATTTTCAGACATTTTGATTGTTGGGCTTGCAAATCTTTCAAGGCAGTTTGGAGGGTCTTGATATAATCAGTGGCCTTCTCAACAATTCTTCCTTTGTCCACTTGAGAAAGAAATACTTCAGCAATTCAGTGTCTAGAACATATAGAACATCAGCGTTGATAAGAATCTATCAATTCTGCAATCTGAATCTAGCATGTCTGTGCAGTCACGAAAATCTATTTTAAACTCATTTGCTTAGCTCATGGCCTATATTAGTGTCTTCAATTGTTATTCCAGAAAACAATCTATCAAGTACTACCTTTGAATTGAGACCCTCAGGTAACAGAGACTTTAGGGTATTGAGCATACAATTCATTTTACTCCTCCTAGCCCTTTCAGTCCATACATGTATTTTTTCATCATGGCAACTCTTCAACTCTTCTTTGTTGAGAATGGACCTTGATCATCCTCTTGCAATGACAGACTTTTTGCACCAGCCCAACTCATCTTCCCACCATTGTTCATAGATTGCACCATTGATTTCTCTTTTTCTACTGGTCTACAGTTTCTTGAAGTGGAGTAAGCAGAAATAATAGTGTAGAGATCTTCGGAGTCTCTGTACTCAGACATCATGAGGGAGGGGGTGACAAACAACATTCTGCAAATGGGATCCCAAAGAAAATGGCAGAGAAGTTTATCAACATTCCAAATTCTGATAAGCTCCTGATTGAAATGCATGTGACTGTTACATGCAAGTATAGCCATATAACAGAAACAATAAGGCCAGATGGAACGGCTAGCAGGTACCCAGGCTTTCTATTCATATGATATGGTGTTTATTTGAACACGTACTGCATCATGGAAATGAAAGACATTTACAGAATTTTTAAACATTTTCGAGTATCTTAGTCATAAATTTTGATATCATTATGATTATATATATATGTTATTGATTAGACATTAGAGGTAATCTTCTGAAATCAATTATGTTGTTTGCCTAATTTTTCAGATTGAGTACAAACCTTCACTTGTATTTTTTATTGAAAGCTGCACATATTTAGTTTGTATGGGATGGTGATGGAAACAAACACTTCTCATCAATCTGATAGTAATAATTTTCAAGATGCTTTTCATAAATTTCTAGATAATAGGTTGGTTGGATTGTGTTTCAGTCTTTATAGTCTTTATTGGATTTTCAGAGTATTTTTATGATGTTTTAATATTTTTTTATAATTAAAACTATTGAATTTATGTTAATTGCAAATTTTAATATTTAATTATTTGTTAGAGATTTGTAAA